>OMMV01236734.1:0-11066 GCA_900302635.1 Chatrabus melanurus
GGACTTAGTGATGTATTAAGACACATGACAAAACATGACATAAAACAAGCATACAGCACTGTTTATAATCCATTTGGTCTGGTTTAGCGTAACCATGTAGGCGGCCATCTTTCTACTCCGGTTTACAATACGCAGCTACCCGATTGGTGTAGCACGATCACGTGACGAACCGTGGCACCACTTTTGACCAAGATATTATTACGCTTTGAAGGGACTAGTTCAGCAAAAAATAACGTGCCTAGAAGAATTGACTGGAATTTTAGCGAAGAACTTTTTTTGGTGGATTAGCATGAGTCGTTCTTTTTTATCAACTAAAGATTATGTAGTTCCACTTCTGTGGAGCGGGATTTCTTTTCTAAAGGACTTTTCGAGGTTCACCTTGCAGCCTATAAGTCAATTCAATAGATTTTAGCACCACAGGCCCATCGAATGATACAAAAGGGTTAGGGTTATAACCATATTTAACAATTTTCGAACCAATGGACCTTCGTAATATTGACTAGTCACCGTAAACATGGAGGTTCCCAAAAAGGTTCAGCATGCCAAGATTAGATGGTGATCAACATGTACATAAATAATTAAGTGAACATGTGAAATTAAAGAGTAGTTTCGATTCAAAAGTAAAAATAAGGCCTAACATATATCCAGTGGTGGGCACAGCTAACCTAAAAGTTAGCTTTGATAACTGCTAATCTGCTAACTGAAAAGTTCACTGTGATGAAGCCAAACAAAAACGCCAAAACATTTAGCTGAAGCTACCGCTAACCGCTAACTTTTATTATACGGCTTGGCTTAATATGACCTTTAATATGTTGAAGCGTGGACGTTCCCAAAAAGGTTTAGCATGCCAAGATCAGATGATGATCAAGATATACATAAATAATTAAATGGTCATATGGAATTAAAGAGTAGTTTCCATTCAACATACAGTTTATACACAGTACAGAAAATATTAAATGAATATGAAACACGATGTGACGATTTCGCTTATTGGATTAGTGTATAAGCTCCAACGGGAACAAACGTGTATGATTTTAGGGTTTACGAACCTTTTTGACCGTTAAACTTTATTCAAAAAAAAAAAAAATGTTAGCTGACTTAAAGTTAGTGGAACTAAATTTAGTGGAAGCTAATTGGCCCGCTAATGGTTTTCAAAGTTACCTGAAAAGCTAATCCGCTAACGACAAAGTTAGCTTGGCTAATTTGCCGTTTGCTGAACTGGGCCCACCGCATGCTTCTATCCTGGTTGCTATAATTGTCTTGAAGTTGCACTTGATGCACCGCGATCAACTGCTTTGCCAAACTCCAGTTCTAGGTCCAGTTTAGTGCAAAACTACCACATGTAAGTTAAAACTTAAGAGTTTTTTTTTTATTTTTTTCCATTCTCATGGAAATCGTGTGGGGAAAGACTGCTTGCTTCCCTGACGACCAAGGACATCTTTGTCTCTGAACGTTATGTAATCGTCGACAACAGGAAGTAGCGAGGGATATGTTTGGTGGGAGGCACAGGAAGAGCTCGAGGCCTCGGTCAGGAGTCCCACTGTCACTGAGGAAATGAAAGCACGGGGAGGCTCAGAGGCTTTTGGGACGAAGCATGACTTTCAGTCAGAGTGGAGAAAACTGATGACTGGGCAAAGCGCGAGGGCCACAAGACGAAACAAGCTACAAAACCGTCCAAAGCAGGCGAGACATAATGCAACACTGGATTCATTCTGTTGACCTGGTTTAAAAAAAAAAGGAAAAAAAAGCAAACATTCTTGAGGAATGTGTGAAATGCAGCGTGGGAGGAGTACTTTGACACATGTGGTTGTTTGCTCGACATGAAAAGTTGCCAGTGCTTTCAAGGTGCGGCTCCTCTCTCCACCCTTTGCGTTCGTGTGCTGTCAATTTCTTTCCTCAGGCGTGAGGGGACTGTCACCTCGTAGGACTTTCACTACATTCTCCGGGCCTAAGTCTGACATTCAAGCACACGCTCCTCCGCAGAATCAACCATAACTGCTCCCAGTTTCAGCAGACATTGGCCACACGTGTCCACGAGTGGATTAATGAGACGTGAACCAGTTCCAAGTGCAATATCGCAAGTTTGCTGAAGCGTAAAACACAATACGACGGCTTATAATATCCGCCTTCTCAATTGGTCACTGGGTGTAAAAAGGCATTAAATATTGTAGCTACAATGTACCCCATAGACACTGACGTGATGCATTCTAATAAACAACAACAACAACAACCTGTGTTTTTGCCAGTCACTTTAAATGGATAGGAGCTGCTGCTGGCTACACCCCCTCTAAATGTGTTCACAATACTGCGGTCTGTACACTGCATTGATTCCCCCCCACCACAGAACTGTCAGTGTCGCTATATTTTCCACTGTTTTGCACCTGTTGCTAAACATTAAGGCTACATCCGAACACTGACACTAGCCTACTATATTGTAGGCAAAAAAGCAGCACGCCACAATCCGTAGGGTATCCAAACACTCAGTAGGCATTTAGTAGTAGGCAAACTGTTGCCGGATGGTCTACTACTTCCATAGTGTGCAAACGGACTACACTACGCCATCCCATGAGGCAGCTGGAGCCTGATAACCGAAGACGAAGAACTCCCCAGGAAAATTCAAAGAGGACAGCAGGCATACGTGAAAATGGTAGCAGAGTGCAAGGGGCCGTGGCATTGTACAAATATACACTCACCAGCCACTTTATTAGGTACACCTGTTCAATTGCTTGTTAACACAAATAGCTGATCAGCCAATCACATGGCAGCAACTCAATGCACTTAGGCGGTCTAGACGTGGTGAAGACGACTTGCTGAAGTTCAAACCGAGCATCAGAATAGGGAAGAAAGGGGATTTAAGTGACTTTGAACGTTGCATGGTTGTTGGTGCCAGACGGGCTGGTCTGAGTGTTTCAGAAACTGCTGATCTACTGGGATTTTCACGCACAACCATCTCTAGGGTTTACAGAGAACGGTCCGAAAAAGAGAAGATATCCAGTGAGCGGCAGTTGTGTGGACGAAAATGCCTTGTTGATGTCAGAGGTCAGAGGAGAATGGGCTTCCATTGCATTCCCATGAAGCTCGTAAGATTGTCGTGCATGCTGTGATATCACCGGAAGGTCTCCTGGAATTACCAAGGTTGTACTAAAGTTATACTTATGGCCATTGTTCCTGCACATATCGCATGGTACAAGTCCGGCGCATTGCATCATCAAGCTGCACACTAGATCACATTCTTAGGCAACTGAGATCTTGTGATTTGTTACAGTTATAGACTGTGACCTTCCGGGATGCATATCCATGACAGTGAGCACAGGGGAGGCGATCAGACGTGCACACGTGCAGCAGCGCGGTAGTGGAAACCGGCCTTTAGCCCATCGTGACTACATTAGCCACACTTGTTTCAGACTATTTTTAATAACAATTGGAAGCGCTTCATTGCTAAGTGGACCTTTCCCCATTCAGGATTGAGATTATTCTTTTTTTTTTACCTTGGCCTTTGCAGGAAACCAATTTGTTGTTGCATCAGTTTTGGAAATTCCAACACCGATGTTAGTAGAATTCACCTGTTCTCCATTATGAGCACAGTCACCACCGCAGCCCACGTTCACTGGCTGTGCATGCAAAGTCAACAAGGTTTTCACAGTCAGAGTTCAACAAATTTGAATTTGCAATGCACCACATACACAACAATGAATAAGATGTGCACAAAATATGTTTTGCCATGATACAGAGAAAAGAGAGAAGAAGGGAGAGGGAGAAAGAGCAACGTAATGGCTGCCTCACGAAACGGAAGTTGATTTGATGATTATTTAATGATAATCGTTTACGTGCACGCGCATTTTTAGTTTATTTCTATGCATGGTTTTTACTGCGTTTTCGATTATTGACTTTGGTTTTGTTGTATGCTTTTGCGTTGAAATAATAAGATTATACTTCCTGTCCAAATGTGACAATGGTAATTCGTTACACCTGTGTAGCTTTGCTTTGAATGTTGCACAGTTTTACCAGCCAGTGAGGAGACAAGGACGGAGCGGTCGCACCCAATCGGAGGGCCTATAGCCTTTTATATGGAAAGATGGGATTGACACGGTTCACCATGAACCTGAAACTGCAATAATAGTTACACTCCACTCATTTCCCTATACCCACAATCCATCGCCAACTTTAAGCCCCATTCACACTATAACCTTTACCCTGGCGTTTGGTGAACGCAGGCCAAAGTCGAGAAAATTGTCCAAATGTCAGCAAAAATCACGTTACCGGAGTTTGGTAGCGAACCTCTAATGCAGCTCGGCGTTCCACAATGAGGTGCTAGCAGAGGCAAGCGGAGGCGGGCGTTAGCCAGCGCGCCATTAGCACAAGCGGGACTTTTGCAAACTTGCAAATGTGCGGGAGAGGGGGGATGGACACGCCGCTGTCCAGTGATTCTGAGCAGGCAGGGCGAAGCAGCACCCAAACGTTAGCCAGCGTAGACGAACGCACCAACGTAACTTCGGCTAGCGGAGACTAGCGTAGGGAACTTGGTCGTAGTTGAGATTAACTTTCTCTAACGGTCTCCAACGTCACCAGAGGTACGTCGGCAAATGCAGAGTAATTTTAAACATGTTGAAAATTTTTGGACGCGGTCGACATTCATCAGCGTAGACCGACGGAGGCCGGTGGACACCGACGTTTGCAAATACATTCGTCTACTTTGGCCCAAACGTCGAGTTGAGATTGTGCCTTTACGTGAGCATGTTGTACAGAGCGCACAGAGACATGTGACATATGTCACAGAAGTCAAAAATGAACAGGCCTAACTTTAGCCTATGGCAGGGTAGCTTCTAAGTGTAGACACGTAGAACTGTGGGAGATTGAAGATGTCCAACTTGAAAACCCAAACACATTTAATGATAAAAGGGAGATTTAAGAAAAATTTTTCACAGTGTGACACCCTTTAATGGCTCCACTTGCATTTACATCAAATTTCATAATCCTTAGTAATCCTTTTATCAAACCATGGTGTCTGATGAAGAGCAGCAGCAAAGTCTGGCAACTTCTATTGCGGTTGAACAGAGAGGAACAACAAAGGTATCAATGGCCAAAAACAGCTGTGCTGCTTCCTCCAGAGAGCAGCGTTTGATGGATGCGGAACACGATATACAGTAGACTTTTCCACCCTGCACTCACACAACTGCCTACATGACATTTGATATTTCAATGCACATTTCCAGTCTGGACTAATCGCCTTGACGTGACACGCGGAAGTGCTGGAATCTTAACGCGCAGAGAAGTGCCATTCTCATCCGCATTCTGAAATATGCTTCTTTCTCATTTTACAGATAAGAAACACAAATATATGACATACAGCTGGTTGCGCAAGTATGCACAAGAGGGAGAGCGTGAAAACGCATTCCCCTATGCTGTAATCATTTCCTTTCTCTGGCGCACAACTTCTGCTTCGACGGCGAACACATCAGCTGGAAGACAGGGAGGGTGTACTGAGACATATGCAAAAAAGGGAATAAAAAGGTCTAAATGCGCATTTAAAGGCATCATGACATCTACTTTTACCATCATTTAGCATCATTTAAAAAAGGCATTGCAGAGCAAGCATGTTACCCCCTCAGCAGGTCAGGTCAAGTCTGGGAGCACATGCTGGTGCTGAGCGCCGCCACACCCACCACACTACGGAACCGCTTTGGGTCCTGGATGGCAACCACCCAGGCAGGCAACTGGTCCACGTCCACCTCTTGAAAGTACCCATCTATCAGCTGGAGCCAGGTGAAACGTGGGCGTCCCCTTGACCTTTTACAGCTGCTGGATCATGCTCAGAGAAACTCACCACATGGCCAAAATGTTGGAGCTGACATTCCTCACAATGCGAGCGATACTCCTCTTGTGAGTCTCGCAAAGTAACCGTTCGTTTGACACAAAACGGTACCCAAGGTTCCTCTGTAGAGACCGAGTACCAAAGTCATCCAGTCGTCACCTGAGGTCGCTGAGTAGCATTCAAGTCTCATAACCATACAGAAAGACAGGAAGCACCAGGACCCTAAAGATTTGGACAGTCTCCTGCAAAGGAGACTGATGCCTCTGTCCACCAACCTCATGATTCCATAGGCTCTTCCCTGGCATCGCTCGATTACAAAGTCCAAGGATCCAGAGACACAAAGGTCACTGTCAAGACAAATGAATGGCTCTACAAGTTCAATACTTTCACTGTATAAAGATACACTTCTGCTGCTTGAATCCAGGAAGTCATTAAAATCCTGGATCTTAGTTTTGATTCAGGACAATCGCAAACCCAGATGCTTTGCCTCCTCAGTCAGCTTCTTAAGTGCTGACATCAGGGGATCCATTGAGTCCACAAAGATCACAGCATTATTTGCGAAGTCAAGGTTGGTAAACCGTTCCTCGCCAACAAAGGCATCGAAGCTGCCGGTGTCCACTACCCTACCCAACACTCAGTCCATGCAAGCACCCCTCAACCAATGGCAAATATTCATAGCTTGCAAAGCATTTCTTTAGGTTAAAAAAGAAAAACAACAGTGACCTTGACCTTCTGAGCCTAACATCAGTAGGCTTTGATGCCAACCTGGACCAAGAATTTCAAGTTGACTGGTCGAACATGAAACCTTTGTCAAGCACTACAATACGGAATTACATTCACAAATGCCACTTCAAACTTTACTGTGTAGAAAAGAAGCCTTATGTTAACCTTGTCCAGAAGCGGCGTTGAGTTCTCTGGGCTCAGAACCATCTGGGTTGGACCATCACACAGTGGAAACGTGTATTGTGGTCAGATGAATGAGTATTCCAGATCTTTTTTTGGAAGAACTGGACACTGTGTGCTCTGGACCAAAGACGAAATGGACCATCCAGATTGTTATGAGCAACAAGTTCAAAAGCCAGGATCTGTCATGGTATGAGATTGTGTCAGTGCCTAATTTACACTTCAGTGATGGCAGCATTAATGCAGAAAAGTACACAGATTTTAGAGCAACATATGCTGCCTTCAAGACGACATCTTTTCTTTTTTTCGTTTTTAACAACTTTTTTTACTCCGTTTTTTTTAGCTGATCTACTCAGAAATGCAGATAATTTTCACACACACACAGCATTTTTCTTTCACCCGTTCTAATCTTTATTACAAGCATCAATTCTTTGGGGAGGAAAAAAAACTGTGATTCAACAACCATTACAGGGACGTCCATACATTTTTAACCAAGGCAATGCAGAACCACATTCTGCACACATCGCAAAGGCGTGGCTGCGTTAGAGAAGGGTACAGGTACTGGACTGGCCTGCCTGCAGACCTGAACTGTCCCCATTAGAGAATGTGTGGAGAACTCTGACACAAAAAAAGCAACGACGACAACCCGTACTGTCGCACACCTTAAGACGGGTTTGCAGGAAGAATGGGACAAACAAAAAAAACACCTGAAACGCTTCATCGCTTGGTACGCTCAATGCCAAAACGTCTTTTAAGTGTTGTGAGAAGGAATGGCAACATTACAAAGTGGTAAATGTTTTAGCGTCCCAACACTTTTTGGAATGTGTTGCAGGCCTTAAATGCAGGAATGGATGTATATTAACAAATGAAATGAAGTTGACCAGAAATAACATGAAATATCTTGGGTTCATACTGTCTGCAATGAAACAGAAGTCAAAGTAAATGCAAGGATCACTGCTGTTTTTATTTTATTTGCATTTTCAATTCCGTCCCAACTTTTTCTGATTTGGGGCTGTAGAACTGTTGAATTTTGCTGATGTTTAACATGAAACCCAAACATTTTTTAACTGTGACATGAAGGAAATTTTTTTTTTTTTTTGCACAATATGACCCCTTGAACTTTTGACAGGCTCTTTGACTTTAACTTACAGAACTCTCTGCCTATTCAGAGTTAGCTTTCAGGCCTGAGGTAACTTACGATGGAGAAATTAAAAAGCTCAGTCATAAGTATCATGAATAATGATTTCACAACACCAAAACCATAGTTACTGCATGAAGAGTTGACCCAACACTTAAAGGCACCTTCGGCCCGTCCACACGCGCGTGGGTATTTCGGACAACGAAGCTTTTTCGAATCATTTTGACCTTTTGTCCACACACAAACTGCGTTTTAGGTCACTGAAAACGGAGCTTTTGTAAAACTCCTTCCAAGGTGAAGATTTTCAGAAACTTTGTTTCAGTATTTACGTGTAGAAAAGGAAATGTGAGTTTTTGTCTTTTTCTCCAGCTTCTGATTGGCTTACGTGGCTATATGGTTAGGGTTATATCGCCACCTGTTGCTTTGGCATGCTCTTTACAGCGCTTGACAATGTGTTTAGCGTTTTCATGTGGAAGGAGATATTTTTTAAAACAGTGCTTGTGTGGAGAGGATTTTTTTTAATACCAAAGGTGGAATATCCCCAGTTTTCAAAAATACCATGTGGACTTAGCCCTCGACACTGTTTGCATGCTTCACATCATAGTTATTAGGAAACTCACTCAAGATGTCACATCTTTTCTGTCAGGCTACAAGAAAATACCATTTAAAATATTTGCATCATACGTCTACATCTAGATCTGTGCTGATCATGAAGGATCCCCACAAGGGTACAACACCATGGAACTACCGTCCAATAACCTGCCTCTCCACAGCATGGAAGCTCCCGTCAGGCATCATTGCAATCAAGTTGCGCAGGCACGAGTCAACACATGAGCGAAGAAAGAAGAAGGGCATCTGAAACAACAGCAGAGGATCAAAACACCAGCTACCGGTCGACAAAGCAATCACCCAGGACTCTAAGACCAGACAGACCAACACAGCCTGGATTGACTACAAGAAAACCCATGACTCAATGCCCCACACATGGATACTAGAGTACTTGGATCTATACAAAGTCAACAATTCACTGATAGGCTTCCTCAGGAACTCAACGCGGCTGTGGACGATATTAAAAATCTCCCTCTCACCCCCCGGGGGGTGGTATGTCTGTGTTCCTTGAGCTCGGGTCCTCTACCAGAGGCCTGGGACTTTAAGGGTTCTGCACAGTATCTTAGCTGTTCCTAGGACTGCGCTCTTCTGGACAGAGACCTCTGATGTTGTGCCTGGAATCTGCTGGAGCAACTCCTCCAATTTGGGGGTTACAGCTCCTAATGCTCCTATTACCACTGGGACCACTTTGGGCTTCATATTCCACATCTGCTCCAGTTGTTCCTCCAGGCCCTGGTACTTCTCGATTTTCTCATGCTTCTTCTTTCTGATGTTGCTGTCAGCTGGGATTGCCACATCGATCACAACTGCAGTCTTCTGTGATGGCCATTTAGCAGAATGGTTCTGCTAAATGGGACTAATCATTCTGCATTGATCTGGGGTCTCTAGGCCCTATTATAAGGAAGCTATTGAGGGGAAAAAAAGACATTTCCATAGAAAACTATTGGATTTAAGAAAACAAATTAATGAAAATACAAGGTGCAAAAAAAAACCCAGTAACTTGAGGTGTGTCTGATTAGTCCCATTTAGCAGAACCGTTCTGCATTGATTTGGGGTCACTAGTTCATCTGACATGCAAGCTATTGAAAAAAAAACAATCCTGCAATAAATATCCAAATATCTGTCGAATATCCAACCTGAAACTAACTTCACCACTTTCTTTCGTCTCTGCCACGGTAGCAGAGACGTTGTTGGGTTGGTGGGCTGGCGGAGGAAGAGGAACGGATGAGGTGCGCCGACTACTCCAGAGATTGGCGGAGCGCGCTGTCCTTCGGCCCCCTCGGAAACAGGCGAGGCGCACCTGGCTTTGGTCACCTCGGGTGCAGGAACAGGAGCAGGTGAGGTGCGCCGGCTGTCAGCCGCCCCGGAGTCAAGTGGAACGGGCTGTTGTTTGGCCACCTCAGGAACAGATGAGGCGCACCCGACTTCAGCCGCCTTGGGTGCAGTCTTGAGGGGTAAAATGTGTGTGTGTGTGGGGGGGCAAACGAACAATTTTCAAAAGTGGGGCGGACACGTCACCCTCCCTCCAAAGTAATGGTCGCGACGGGCATGATAACCAATTTATATATATATATTTCCCCCCCCCCAGAATTAAGTGGTTTCTATTACAAGCCAGAAGCATTTTGGGGCCCTGACTTGATCTACAGCATACAGTCTCATGCACAAGTGAGTTTGGACTTTGGTCAACTCCACTTTGCTATTTACCTGCCGCATAATCTGAGCATAAAGTAGGCTCCAGGGCACAAAGGGGTTGTATTTCCTAAATTAATCATCGGTGTGTTTTGGGCACAACATGAAATAAACCAATTAGATTGTTCAGATCTGCCATTACCTTTAAGAGCCGTGTGCGCTTGAATGTGGCGCAGTGCTATTTAAATGGTGGACTCAGAGGTGAGAGGTTTTCTGGCAAGGAAATGGATCTGCTGCCTGACGTAAAGCAGTTTCGAGCACCTCGTTCGCCCCCATATCCTGCAGACAGTTGGCGTTAATAACGTTCAAATAATCCTGCTAACAAACCAAAAAAACATCTGCCTCGGCAGAGGTGATAATCATGTTGTCATGGTAACAACACCTATTCTGCCTACAGTATGTGCGCTGCGCACCGCTCCGTGCACTAACTGACAGCTTGCTGAGAGTGAAAGCATTCACAGGAACATTCCAGTCAGAGCTGCTCCTCTGATAGTTGCCCTGTCAGTCTTTTTTTCTTTTTCTTTTTTTTTTTAATCCACAGACGCTGAGTCGCATCTCTGGCCTTACAGGAACTCTGATATTCTCACCACCTACACGCTCCCTTTTAATCTCTCTTCACAACTGACACCATTTATCTGTCACTGCTGTGGGGAAACAACAATGGGCCATCAACAGGCGGACGGGCACGTGCCAACACGCCGAGCACTGCACCCTCTTTTGACACAGCCAGAATGCACGTTTCCCACACAGGCTTTATACAGCATTCAACATGTTCTCACACCCATTCTCCTAGACTATAACAGAGATTATGTTTATGTAATCTTCCGTATGCATAATCAGAAAATCAGCAAACCACATAGCAGGAAGCATGGTGGTGTGACTGAGCAGCCTCTAGAGAAGATAAAGCCTGTGCAT
>OMMV01236803.1:0-24430 GCA_900302635.1 Chatrabus melanurus
TATTTCTTCATAATTGATGTGAATGAAGTCCAAGACCTATTCAGTGACTTGGAAATGTTCATGTATCCACCCCCTGACTTGTCTCCAGAAAAGTGTCTGTAAAACTGATGGTTTCCTTGTGTTATACTAATGGGTGCCATTTCTTATGCAACCCATCATTTTGGCTTTGATATTTTTATTTAGTTTATGTCAAGTTTTAGAGATTTGTTTTCAGTTTGAGGTTAAAGAGGATAATTTTGGAAATTTTAATATAGAGAAGCCTGAATTATTTTTTGTGTTCTTAATGGCATAAAGAAATTAAAATATGTAAAAGACCAAGGGGGTGAATACTTTTTTGTCGGCACTGTATAAAAACATGAACTTTTAATGAGAGTTGCCAATCTGGTTACGTTTTGTGCATTCTGTTAAATGCCATCTAACAAATTGATTGATTTCTGGTGTTTGAATTATTGACATCTCTGTTCTAACTGGCTGTTCTTCAGTTTCTGGTGGAGTCCCTGCACTCTCGTCACGCATCAGCACTCCGGAGCACGCCTGATCACGGCTGTGAATCAGCCAATCAGAGAGAATTGGCCCTGGACATCCTGGCTCAGATTGCCCATGCTTTTGACTTCCCAGACCTGCACCGCTTTCTCACTGTAAGCGCGCACACACAGAATTATTGCTACCATATGAACAGCACATGCACATCTAGATGGTTCAGCATTTACTTTTTCTGAATACTTGTACATGTAGCGGACCCTCCAGGTGCTTTTGCCCTACCTAGCAGCCAAGGCGAGCCCGACTGGCTCCGCCCTGATTCGCACATTGGCAAATGAGCTGAAGGCGAACAGGAGAGAGATCTTGATCAACAACTTCAAGTACATCTTCAGCCATCTTGTGTGCTCCTGCACAAAGGAGGAGCTGGAGAGGGCCTTTCACTACCTACAGGTGTTGCCGTACCTTTTTTGTGCATTCACACTACAGCAGAAATGCCAGATTGTAAATGTTTTCTCTTGTGATGTATAAATATGATTAACCATTGGGGAAGTAAATTTATAGTTGTGATGTTTTCCCAGAGTGAGACGGAGATTGAACTGGGCTCTCTGCTGAGACAAGACTTCCAGGGTCTCCATAATGAGCTGCTGCTCCGCCTGGGGGAGCACTACCAGCAGGTCAACCCATGCACAAAGTTCATGCTACGCATTTTATGTTATTATGGTTATTAATGGAAAAATGTCAATAATGTCGATGATTTTCAGTAATCCAGGTAGTAATTTAGACTAAACTTCTGGGTGTCAGTACTTTATTCAGTGATGTGGTCTGAAATGAGTTTTCGTTACATCTTATTTAGGTATTCAATGGCCTGGCCATATTGGCCTCCTTTGCTTCCAGTGATGATCCATATCAAGGCCCACGAGACATCACAGCGCCAGAACGCATGGTATATGTTATTGTTTACTCATACAACTTTGTCCAAAGCGCTGATTTCATATTTAGTATTCTGTTCACACCAGATGTACTTTAAAAACATGACAGATACTGTAAGTGTATTTGAGCAGCAGTTAGTCATTAATTCATAATATTTTTTTACATTACTTAGTCTTTTCTTGACTATTCATCTCTGAACATTCCAAATTTGTATGCATAGATAATGCAGAAAACGTTTGATTACTGAGGTTTATTAGGAAAATTACAGCCACAGTTTTGATAATAAGATAATAATAGTGTGTAGGACTTGCATTGTACAACAAAAATGTTGATTAGTGGGAAGGTGGGTGAGTGAGTGAATTGTCCCAGGATCTGTAAGCAATAACTCAAAAACAATAATTGTTATCATGTGGTAACTTACGAAATTAAAAGAGCACATAATGACGAGATTAGATGGTGGTTAACTGCACCAAATCAATCAAAAAAAACAACTTTGTTTTGCCGATGTAATATCCTACATGTCTGCCACCTGCTGGATGGTTAGTGGATGCTGGATGGATTATGGAAAATTACAAACAGCTGTAATTGAACTTTTATATCTGTCACCTGCTGAACACTGGGCACGTCGTGTCCTTGTCGGTGCGCTCCACCCACTGGTGCCAGCCTTTAGGTGAGCGTCAGCTAACAAGTTAAACTAGCAACTGCAGCGAGAAATATGCTATGTGGCAAATACTGGATGAAATGTACAACAAAATGGGAATGTAAAGTCTGAATTAAAGAATGGATAGAACGTGTGGCTGGGGATGATGCCAAAACTTTTCATCTGTATTGCAAATTAGTGATGGCTAACTCAGAACCCCGGAACATTTTGAAACCTTTGCAACACCTGTGTTTTCGGAGCATTGTTCCAAAGTCACCAAAGTCTTTCAAAACATTCAAGGCTACATCGGAGCAGCAGATTGATTTATCACAAATTTTGCACCGGATGCTCTTACACAACTCCACATGTATGTAGGAAGGGTGGCATAGGTGGCCTTGAACCCAGGCCCATGTATCTGGGAGGCAAGCGCTCCAACTGCTATCTGATCATACAAAATAAGCCCTTAAAAACATCTCTTTGGACTATGGTAACCTGTGGCGGGGCAACCTGAAGCCATTATTTTTTTACAATCCATTGTTTTTTTTTTTGTTGTTTTTTTTGTAATAAATACTAAAAATATAACATCATTAAACAACAATAAATCAACGGATCCTGTGTTTTTTTTTTTTTTTTTACACAAATTCTCTTTCCTCCTTTGTGTGTCAGGCAGACTACTTGCAGCCAAAGCTGCTGGGAATTCTCGCCTTCTTCAATATGCAGCTGCTCAGCTCCAGTGCTGGAGAGAAGGACCGCAAGAAGCTGGTGAGTGAATCGGTACAAAGAGAACGAATGAAATGACAATTTAATAATATGTCCTGGCCTGTTAGAGTTTTGTATCATTTAGCTGAAGCTGTGATTACAGGTGAGGTGATACAGCAGAACACATTGCGGCTGTGATATCTTTTTGTACACACCGTCCCTGATTGATGTGCGGTGTATTACGTATATATGATAGGTTTGTATCTGAATGAATATGTAATTAGTTTGCCTCGTGCATAAGGTAGGTCTCCACCTGATTGCTGTGCAGGTGTTAACGAGTGTGATGGCTCTCATGCGACTGATGGGCTCCAAACACATCAGCTCAGTCAGAGTGAAGATGATGACAACGCTCCGCACCGGCCTCCGATACAGAGAGGACTTCCCTCTGCTCTGCTGCCAGTTAGTGCAAACACACACAATTTGAAAGCATCAGAGAACGGTTATCTTAGTGCTTCAGCATGTTGAAATTGAGCTTTTATGTTTTTAATGATACAAATGTTTATGTATTGAAAGTGGTTGATCTGATTGGCACAAAATTGTCTCAAAAAATGTTACCTGCTAAATGTTTTTCCCAATTATTACCCTGCTCTTAGCCACACCGAACACAAATTCAAAGGCATCCTTCATACTTAAAGGTGTAGTCCCATTTGATTTTTCACAAATTTGCAAACATTGCCTGTATTTCTGTGGTATATCAGAAAAGTACAGCTAATTTTATTGCCAGTATAGTATTCACCATATTGGCCCTGATTACAACATGACCCTGTATTTTTCAGATGTATATTTTTTGGGTGGGGGCAATACGGTACTTTGGGGAGATTTCAGAGACGACGTGGAGGAAGTCTCCCCACTGACTCATTTTGGCAAACCAAGAAAAAACACTGTAACTGTAACTAACGTTAGTATCGGCAGCTGACACAGCAGACCTGTGTGAGTGTTGTCTTACCTGTCCAGCAGATATCCAGCAAAACCTTCATGTGGAATTGGTCCAGATTTTATCTGGAGTTCTTCCTAATGGAATCTCTGGTAGCTGTGTTTATGAACTATGTCTGTCACTGTCTTTCCGTTTCTGTTTTAAACTTTCTTTTTTTCTTTTTTTTTGACACTTTCAGTCACAATTGAAGGTGTACCACATTTCTTCAGCTCCATGAAGCTAATACTGCTATATATAGCGTAGCAGTGCCCTTTGACCCTGAAACGACACGCTGGCAAACTGAGTTTCCCACTGTATCACAGCATCTTGTTGGTACAGTTTTGCCCGCATGGTTCAAAATTCTAAATTTTTTGCAAGACAAGTTGAATTTTGACCATATTGCAGATATAAGTTTGTTTTCTTTATTTGAATACTAAGGAATAACATTCATAGTTGTGCAGATTAAAATCCTTTTTATGACTTAAATCCTAAAAAATCCAAAGGAATTACAATTTCGCTTTACGTGTAATTGTTCTTTAAAAATGTGTTTACTTTTTTATTTGTTCATGACAACCCTCAGGCAGGGCTTTTTCTACCCATTTGATCGCATAATCATATAAATGAAGTCCATGGGATTAGCTGTCACTTTTCTGTGTATCTGATTCTTTGTCTTCTGTCCTATCCTGTGTGGACAGGACGTGGGACTGTTTTGTGAGGAGCGTGGAGCCTGCCCACTTGGGCCCTCTACTGAGTCATGTTATCGTTGCACTCCTACCCCTGATCCCTCTGCAGCCCAAAGAAACTGCTACCATTATCCGTTTTCTCATATTGGACAACAGGTAACATACAAATTTACAATCTGCCAGATTGCATCTATACAAAAAGTTACTCGTGAAAAAGTTCCGAAAATATTTTTGCTTAAAAACACTAATTTTGATACTAAAACCTGATTATCATCCATTTTATGTCACATTTTCCCCAAATACTTCTCGGGTTACTAAAAACGTGCACTTCCTTCCATAGTTTAAGATTTCATCTAGTGTTCCACTGATGGCAGTAATTTAATGCTGTCTGTCCCCCACAGGGAAGAAGTTAATGACTACCTCCATGAGATCTACTTTCTTCCAGACCACCCTGAGCTGAAAGACATCCACACTGTTCTGCAAAACTACAAGGTCTTTGTGGATACGATGATGATTAGAATGATTTTTAAAAAGTCAAATAAAGGATGCAAACGGTGGCAAGTGTAACTGTTTGCAGTGATGATATAAATGAAAATATGCAGCGAAGAGTAGTACGTAACATTATTGATTTTCAACCCAGCTCACAGCAAGCAGCAATGACCTGGCTGCAGCCCTCCGGCTGTCCATGAGGGCCGTTCAGCACGAGAACGTTGACGTCAGGATCCACGCTTTGAACAGCCTCAGGGACATGATGCACAGCAACCAGGTACACTGAAAGGACTCAAGTTTAACCCACCCACTGCCCAACTTAAAATACAATTTCCTCATGGTGCTCAGTAAAATATCACAAGGTTAAATCATTAAACATGTTTTGAAATGTAGCTATTGTGTCATTGAAGCTTATTTCTGTTAATAAGAATCAAATACAATCATTTTCTGCTCTCAGTGAATTATGGAGAAGATGTGAATTCTGTCGTCCCCCTCACAGGCTTTTACTGGAAAGCTCTTGATTGGTTTCAGTCCTGATCAGCATGTGTTTTTACCTGGCAGTGTTTTTAAATGGGGTCACATGTTAATATTTGTGCTATTCGGAGGGCTTCCCTGCTTTATTTCACTATTCACATAGAGCCAACTATGCTGGCTGCTAACTTCAACATGGCCATTTTGAAAGTTTCTGACTATACTCAAAGTTTCAACGTTGAAATTCAAACTGCATCTGTCCACATGGGAATTTCAAAATGTAGAATTCAATAAGCTATAAGCCAATGTTTGGATTACCTGGGCATTTACTTTTGTATTTCCAGACTGTATTCCACAAATAAACTCCATCTAATGGCCATTCAGTCAGTCTGTCTGTGTGTGTGCGTGTGTGTGTATGCGCGATTGTAGGAGTGGCTGCTGCGGCAGGTTTGTGCGAGCGAAGCGGTGGAGCCGGTCATCTCTAACCTGGTGGCGGTCCTGCTGAAGGGCTGTCAGGACTCCTCCCCCGTGGCCAGGCTCCTGTGCGGGGAGTGTTTGGGGGAGCTGGGTGCCGTGGACCCGGGACGTCTGGATCTGTCGCACACACACACCCATGGAGACCGCAGCACCTTCGTGGTACGCAAGGCAGACATCATGATTCTACATTTCTTAGCAGTTCTCATCTTCCCACAAAGATGGATACATATTGTGTGTATATATATATATAATTTTTTTGTGGCAGGGGACAGATTGTGAGGGTTTTTTTCCCCCTCAATGTTTCTTCTTTTGTATGGAATTTAAAATAGTGATATTATTTTATCTTGGCTCATTTGCCAGTTGTCATGGGAGTAATAACAGCTCAAACAAAAGTAAGGAAATTAAGTGGTTGAATGCCTTAAATTCCATACTGTAATTTGTATATTTCAATTTACTAATTAAGAAATTAGGTCATTGCAATTTTGTGGCACTGCACTACTGATTATCTGGCATTTAGCTCATTCCCCATGTAATATGGAGTTGCATCAGGAAGGGCATCCGACATAAAACTCGTGCGCCACATCAACATGCAGATCCATATGTGCACCGCTGTGGCAACCCTGATTGAAAAAGTAAAAGTTGAAAGATCTCTTTACAGTTTGAGGGAGTGCTCAACATGAGTCTGCACACAAACGTGAATGTCAGTGTAAAACGATTCAAAAAGCTGAACTCGGCCTGTTATGAAGCTAATGTCAGCATCACGGCGCTCTCTGTTACAGAGTGGGGTTGATGACGCTAACTTTGCCTATGACTTGCTGACTGAACTGACCAGAACGTTTCTGGCTTACGCTGATGACGTGAGAGCACAGGACTCTGCTGCTTACGCAATCCAGGTATAACGATACAAATGCATCACTTAGCAAAAAAAAAAAGCTAAAACATTTTGTCTGTGTGTGTTAATGACTGTACATTTATATTCACTGTAGGAGTTGCTCTCTATTTTTGAGTGCCGTGAGGGACGAACTGACTCTCCAGGCCGCCGTCTGTGGAGGAGATTCCCAGAACAAATACAAGAAATCCTGGAACCTCACCTCAACAGCAGGTAATCTGTTTTTTATTTTATACATCCCTCTGATCTCATAAAAGTCTTGTACAGAAGGGAATAAATGAAATTTATCAATTAAAAAGTTATTTATCGTCGAGTTGTTTTTTTTCCTTCCCTTGTTCGACTCTTCTTTCTGGTTTATAATCTTTGTGCCCATCTGTGTTTTGAATCGACTCTCAATCCTCCCTGTTTCTCCTTTTCTTTACTCTCGTTTGACTTCTGTTCTCCCCATCCCTCGCTGCCTGCAGGTATAAGAGCAGTCAGAAAGAGGTGAACTGGTCAAAACTGAAGAAACCAGTGTATCTAAGCAACAGAGGCAGCAAGTTCTCTGATTGGTCAGCCACCTGGGCCGGATACCTCATCAGCAAGGTTCAACCCTCTTACCGTGGCAGAGCTAAACCCACTCACATTGATAGACTGAATGGGTCACATAGCTGCTTCCTCTTCTGGCAAATTTGATTGTTGTGTATATAACATTTTTCACAGCAGGTTATTTTGACAGGTTATGGAATGTCTGTCAATAGAAAGCGTTCTTTTGTAGAGCAGGTAGCTCAGTGGATAAGGAGCTGGCCTGCCAATATGTAGACCTGGGTTCGAATCCCACTCATGCAACCTGTCTGTGTCCTTGGACAAGACACTTATTCTGCATCGTCTCAGTCCACCCAGCTGTAAAAATGGGTACTGCCCTTGGCTGGGGAAGTAAATGTGAGGCATCATTGTAGGGCTTTGAGTATCTGCTAGATGGAAAAGCGCTATAGAAATGCAGTCCCTTTTTTCCCCTCAAGCGTTTCTGTAGACGAAAACAAATGATTTAAAACCGTGAAAGTTTGAAGAGTGGTCATCGTATTGCACAAGAAGTCACCGAACAACAAAAATATTTGTATATATGTATGTGTGTGTGTGTATATATATATATATATATATATATATATATATATATATAGATCAAAGATAATGTGATGATCAAGATAAACACAGAAAAGATTGATTTCTTTAAAAACAAATAAATGATGTAGACAGAAATGTTTGTTACTAGTCCTCTTCAGCACAGTTTTATCTCCTCCCACAGAGTGTAAAAGGAAGTTATTGCAATGGGTTTCATTCATACCGCCGTCTCTGTTTTTCTTTTGGGTTGTTTTTCTTTTGTGTGCATCTGGCCAGGTCTTATAGCACAAGCGACAATATAAAATGAACAGAACTGAACAGAATTACATGAAAACTGTCAGATTTCTCACTCTAAAATGAGTTTGAAGAACTTTTGCGCATATTTTTGAGACGTGCATGGCTAGTGTTTCCCCTTCCATAGGCTTGGCAGGGCAGCCAGCTGGTCTGAGAACTACTGCTGTTAACTCATCCTCCTGAATATGGTTTAGAATTTTAAAAAAACATTTCAACATCAGACCAGCAGGGGCTGCACTCAAAGTATAATGTTAGTAATCTAGGAATAGTTAACATTATGGTTAATACCTAAAGATTAAACTTTTTTTTAAAAATATAATTACCTTAGTCACAATTACAATATTATTAGTGATCAAGTTTCTCAGTGCTTTACTCACCTTTTGAGAGTGAACATATCAGCCGTCATGGGAGATAAAATCCACCATGCACTCAAAATAATGACAAAAGAACACCATTTATTCATCTATTCATTTTCTGCCACTTATCATGATATTATTATCATCATCATCTGGGTCCAGGTCACGGTCCAAGCCAGCTGGGAGATATAATCCCACCAGCATGTCCAGCAGGTCTTCCTCTGGGCCTCCTCCCAGTTGGACATGCCTGGAAGACCTCCCTAGGGAGACGACCACGTGGCATCCTCACCAGATGCCCGAACCACCTCAGCTGGCTCATTTCGATGCGAAGGAGCAGCGTCTCTACTCCGAGTCCCTCCCAGATATTCGAGCTTCTCACACTGTCCCTGTTTGTAAGCCCGGATACCCTATGGAGGAACCTCATTTCGGCCGCTTGTATCCGCGGTCTTGTTCTTTCAGTCATTACCCAAAGCTCATGGCCATAGGTGAGGATAGGAGCGTAAATCAACTGGTAAAAATAATACCAACAAGCTACTGAACATTTTAAATTACTGGCACATTAGCTGTACACCACCATCTGAATAAATATGACCAACTCAGCGTATTTTTTTCAAATATAACGGCTTCTGTCAATCCTCTACCAGTCTTAGAAGATAGATCCTGCCAATTTGTTTACTGTTAATACGGCACACTGTAAATAGTCCCTGCAGAAATTTAATAATATTGCCAACATTATAGATTGTAAGTAATGAAAAAATACAAACCACTTTAATTTTAGATTTAAACGTTGGAAAAATGACTTGAGTTTATTTAGAGCTCTACTTTAGTTGCCCTATACCCATATATTTCCTTTTCAGCAATTTATTTATTTATTTCGGAAACCAGGATTTCACATACAATGCATTTGTCAAAGGTGAGTAGAGCGCTCGGAGGCTGGAAAAATGTAAATACTAAGTTTTATCTGGAACTTGAATAGGAACATCATTGTGTGAACCTCATTATGCTGGCATATGGGGACAAACAGGGACGAGGTTAAAATTAAGACTTAAACATGAACATGGTTTATTGGCAAGTCTTTTGGAAACATTCGACAAGTTTGCCTTTGATGTAGTCTGTGCATGATTACTGCACACAGGAGGACTCAGACAAAATACAGCAATAAATGCTTCAGCACCAACACCTGAATGAAATTTGATGAATGTGAACATCTGAAATGTTGCATAATTGAAAGGCTGCACAATGCTTCACTTTTCAGTGATTCTTATAAGAATACAATGCTGTGATGGGAGATACTGTTACAATGTTGCCATGTTTCTTTTCAGGTGAGACATGAGCTGGCTAGCAAGGTGTTCACCTGCTGTAGTTTCATCATCAAACACGACTACAAGGTCACAATTTACCTGCTGCCTCATATTTTGCTTTACATGCTGCTGGGCTGCACAGCTGCAGAGCAACAGGAGGTAAGGACAAGGATCGGCTGAACAGACAATCAGGCACAAAAGGAAATCAAGCTATCTCCACACAATAACCTGCTTCCTTCCAGGTAACGGCGGAGATGCTAGCCGTGCTGACAGAGGGTGACAGACAAAGAGGGGGGCATGTGCAGGAGACGGCCTCCAGCCTGTCACAGCTAAGCACTCAGACAGTGTTTAGCATGTTGTCTCATCTCACACAGTGGAGCCGCCACGTCCTCTGCTCCAAACCCAAACAAAATGGTAACTTTTTCCCCAGCATGTCCGCTGTCTCTCTAGTTTTCACTGCAGTTACGTCTCTCACTAAGGACAGTAATCCTTTTTTATTATTGTTAAAGTAATGGAACCTATTTACCAAACAACATAGATTTGTATATTAAAGGAAACTTATAAAGTAATATGAACTTTATTTTGAAATCAAATAACACATCTTTCAAGCATCTGTTTCCTGGAGAAGATCTGACGCTGCAGACATTAGGCCTGTTGAAAAGTTGTCACCCTGGAAGGATGCTGGTCAATATACAGGCAATCATACACACATGGTGACAATTTAGAATCTGCAACTCCTCTAATGTGCGTGTTTGGACTGTGGGAGGAAACCCATCCACAGAACATTTAAACTGCACACAGAAAGGTCCCAGTTCGCCAGTGTGGTTTTGACCCCAGCGTGTTTTTGCTGACAGGCGACAGCTTTAACCACTACAGCACTCCTCCCCTGATATTTAGTGTTTGGTTTTAAAGTTTGGGGAGTGGATGGTCTGGAGGGCAGAGATACTGGCCTGTGACCAGAGGCTCCTTGGTTTGATGATTCACCATCAGACAGGAAAATCATGCCTTTGGGCAAGATCCTTAATCCTCAAGTTGCTCTCAGTGTGCAGTTGAGCGCCACATGTGGCAGCAGGCTGACGTCAGAGTGTGTGTGTGTGTGTGTGTGTGAGAGAGAGAGAGTGAGAGAATGGGTGAATGTGAGACTTCATTGTAAAAAGCTTTGAGTTTCTGCATCAGATGGAAACGTGTGATTAAAAATGCAGCCTATTTACCGTTGACTGACATCAGCACTTTTTATGACTTCCCACTGAAACTTAAGTCAGTGTAGAAGCTGTAGGCTAATTTACATGCATGACATAAATAAATGATAAAAGTATATCACAAATAATTTCTGAAAATGTTCTTAACCATTAGTTGGTTGAAGTTTTCTTGTCCTCTCTGCAATGCTGAGCTCTTCTTGTAACATTTACAGAACAGATGCACTTCAGATGAAATCTTTGCATAAAATAATGTCTTTTTACAGAGAGTGGGGACTACCAGCGTGTGGTGGCTTTCCTGAAGGGTATTCCACAAGACGTTCTGGCAAAAGCCTCTCTGCGCTCCAAAGCATACACTCGCTCACTCATGCACTTTGAAGCTTACATCCTAGAAAACAAAGAGAACATCCAGGACCATCTCACCTTCCTACAGGTTAGATGGCACATTCTCCTGACTCCTTTAAGCATTAATGTTGTTAACATTTTTTTTAGGCAGTTTATGAAATTATGCCCCTTTGCTCTTCTCTTTTACTCTGTAAAGATGTTTGAGTAATACATCTCTGTCCATAATGTATGTATAACACAGCAGAACTAGAATGACTAAACACTTTTGATTACTTTCCAGAAGTAAAAAAAAAAAGAATAAGGCAGATAGAGTGGCTCTGAAACTCTTGCTTCATAGCAAGAAGGTCGTGGGTTCAAGCCCACCAATGCCCAGTTCTGTTGTGCATGTTCTGCCTGTGTCTGTGTGTGTTTACCTCCAGTTCCTCTGGTTTCCTCTACCATCAAAGCATTCACATTAGGTTGTTTGTCTTTGTAGATCTGGAGTGACATCGGGTTTAAAATGTGTCAAACCAAGCTCCAGATCCATACCGGATCTGCTGTGTGGACTTTCAGTTGTATTGCCCTGATCACAGTTTACATTGAATGCGTTGTGTGTAGTTTTTATTTTTAGTACATAGTAAAGGTCACCTTCGTGTTACCATAAGTTTGTGCACGTCTCACAGCATATTATTTTGAAACCCGTTTGTTGACATGGAGTTCATGTTTTCATCTGTAACATTTGGGAACAGTGCGGATGAGAAAATAAGTTGCAAATTTTTTGTCAAATTTTTTTAATTGGTTGTTTCAGACATTGTACGCAGCCATGCATGAACCCGACGGCGTGAGGGGGGTCAACGCTCTGAGGAGGGAGGAGCCATCTCTGCGTGAACAAATACTTGAACACGAGAGCATTGGCCTACTCCGAGATGCCACCGCCTGCTACGATCGTGCCATACAACTGGAGTCTGACCAGGTACACACACACACACAAACTCGATAAGAGTGTCTTTTTATCTATACATGTCTGATCTCATTTTTCAAAATGAATTTTAAAAATGCTCCTTAAAATTATTGTAATATTTTAAGATTTTGGAAGTCTGTATTTTCGCACCATTCATTGAGAGGTCGAACTTATTGAGAGATTCACTTATCTCAGCAGCGACGTGCATGTCTCTGGGAGCTCAGCCTATGCTTAGCTTATGGAGTCATGAGGTCACTGGGCGCAGGTGTTTGGTGATGCTAATTTTTATTCTAGTAAAACTGGGCGACATACGGTGCCAGTGCATGCTCCCAGACCTGACCTAACATTGAGAGGGTTCACTGTTCAATTTGTACAGGAGTCAGTGGCATTGACACTTCAAACAGATGTGCCAATCTCAGCTGACTGCATTTTAGAAATATTATTATTATTCTGTTCTCATATTAAAATTTTCCAAAGATGGTGAGACATCAGCAAAATGAAAACTGGATTACAATGATGAGAACAAATGCTGAACTAGTCTGCTAATTTCTCATGGAATACAGTATATGTGCTTTTTGAAAGAGGCTGTCCACCACATGTCAGTTCAATTTATTTATATAGTGCCAAATCATAAGTCACCTCGAAGTGCTATACATGAGCAAGGTCTAGGTATGGTCTAATACCTACCCCATGAGCAAGCACATTGATAATGTGCAATTTAAGGCTGCAAGATAAATCAACTTTTTCAATTAAATTCATCTCGGGTAGCTTTTTTTTTTTTTCTTTCTTTCTTTTTTTACCAACTGTATTACTTTTTGATGTAGAGCAGGTAGCTCAGTGGGATAAGGAGTTGGGCTACCAATATGAAGACCTGGGTTTGATTCCCGGTCAAGCTACCTGTCTGTATCTTTGAAGACACTTTATCTGCATTGTCCCAGTCCATCCAGCTGTAAATGGGTATTGGCCTTGCCTGGGGAGTCACCTGTGATGGACTGGCATTCCATCCAGGGAGACTTGTTGTCTCTCATCCGCTTCATGCCACAGAATCCAGAGATGAGCATCGGTACCATGGGCCTCAGGGACTATATAGGACTCACTTCTTCTCTTCTTCTGTAATACTTCAAGCATCTTCTTCTATCATTTTCAATTAGTTGGTGTGTTTCTTTTCTTCTTTGCGCTTACATTTATTGCCTAACACTTATTGTCCCTTTGTGTGTAGATTGGTCACTATCATGGAGTGATGAACTCTATGCTTGGACTAGGACAGCTGTCCACAGTAATTACTCAGGTCAACGGGGTAATAGCCAACAAGTAAGACACACATTTTACACATTACAGGTCACCTCATCCTCTCTAATGAAAAAAGATAACTGTAGATAAATAAATCATTTATTCTAATCTTTTGCATCAACCTTTAAGCAGATGCTTTCCTAACTAATGGACTATTGTTCTCTATTTGCATAACGCCCACTGTTATTTCTGGATATTTGTCGCTCTTGGCAATCTAAGTAATTCTTATTTGGATATTTAGCTCCAATAAGTTGAACTTTCTTTTAAGGCACCAGTGGACATCCGAGCTGAACACCTACAGAGTGGAAGCAGCATGGAAGCTTGGGAAATGGGATCTGCTGGAGGACTATTTAAGTTCAGGTGAGAGGGTTATGCCACAATTGGTGGAGAGAAATCCATGTCCCAGTACGTTAGTCTGCACTTCTACCAGGGTGGATGATCTGTGATGATATGTACCAAATGAATAAGAGAAATAAACCTTCTAAATTTTAGTGAATGTTAGGGGACATCGTTCACATTATATTTCACCTTTTTTATGAGAACTACTGTGAAATTTAGCCCGCTGTCTTGAAAACAGAAGTTTTTGCAAGTTGTAGAATTCATTTGAGAGGTCACTGCTTGCAAATATAAGTGTATTTCAAAAAGGGCATTTTGGAAACATAAGGCAAAACACCATCACAAATCTTGGATATAATGTTAAAATAAACTTGCTCTCCTGAAGAAATAAATTTGATTTAGTACATGGTGTTATATACATCAGGAATATCACACAGAATTTAGATTAAAAATTGTTTCCCATTTTTGAACTTTGATATCTCTGAAATGACTCACCTTATTACAGGCAATATATTGTCCCCTTCCTTTAAAACTGTGGTTATAAATCCATGGCATGCCGAACAAATCCGTAACAGACATTTACCCTAAATATGTTGACTGACATAGCTCAAGTAGTTTTCTAGTTATTGCAGCTTTAAAATAGCCCTTAAAAGCACCCGAACCGTCTGTTATTTATCATTATTATTATTATTGTTGTTGTTATTTTAGAAAACTAATAATATTAGAAACCTGGGATTTTACATTTCCTGGACAGGCCCTGCGATAGACTGGTGTCCTGTCCAGGATGTACCCCCGCGTCTCACCCAGTGACCGTTGGGATAGGTTCCAGCCCCTCATGACCCTTAACTGGAATAAGCGGGTTTAGAAAATGGGTGGATAATTACTAAGTTACTACATTTTAGATGTACATATGTTTAAAAATACTCCTGAATATCTAATAAATGACAAAAATGCATACATAATTTCTTTTAGGTTGGGTTCTGCAATTTATAAGTAAATGGGGTTTTATTTAATCAGATTATTTTAATTATTATTATTTTGTTTGTTTTATCATGTGTTAGGAAATACATCTACAAAAGTTTTTTTTTTTTTTTTTGTAATTTGATAGTTAGCAGTTAAATGGGCATTAAAAAATGTCAAATTCGATTTTTTTTTTTTACTAATATGAATGAATTTGATTTTCTGGGGACCCGCTGTTGGGGGAAAAAAAACAAAACCAAATGTTATTTTTGTGAAGCTTTGGGTTTCTTAAAAAAAGCAGTGTTTTTTTTATATCTTCGGCAATACTGAAAATAATGATTATTTACACGTCATTGTGTCTGCAGACAGTCACTCCAGTACTTGGGGGGTGCGCCTGGGTCAGTTATTGCTGGCAGCGAAGAAACATGACGCTGAGACTTTTTATGAGAAGCTGAAGCTGGTGAGGAAGGAACAAGTCGTCCCTCTGTCAGCCGCCAGCTACGAGTACGGAACCTACCAGCGAGGATACGAGTACATCATCAGGTCTTTGTCTTTCTGTGCCGGCGCTTTTCCATCACTGGACCATTAGAATCAAGAATGTTATTTGTCGTTTGTCATCGCGATGATTTCAGTCATAGTTGTGTGGGTGTGTGTGTGTGTGTGTGTGTGTGTGTGTGTGTGTGCGTGCATGCGTAGGCTGCACATGCTTGGCGAGTTGGAGCACACTTTTACTGAACTGCAGAAACAGAGAGAAGGCGCCGCCCCCAGTCTCAGCCAGCTGCCTCTCCATTGGTCAGAACAACTGGAGATGACACAGAATTCTTTTAGAGCCAAGGAGCCAATCCTGGCTCTCCGTCGTGCGCTGCTCAGCTTGGGATCACAGTAAGAATGTTGAAACATCTACAGGCACAACAACACACGTGATTTTTGTTTTTTTTAAACGTTACTTCTTTTTACAGACCATCAGTTGCTTGGAGTGTGTTTATTTACGTCTCATAATTATTCGATTCTGCTTTCCTGACTGTGTTTCAGTGAAATCAGTGAGAATATTAATGTGATTTTGGTTTTTTTAAACACTTTCGACTGTGTGCTTGAATTAAAACTACATAACCTCCGAGCCGCACACTAATTGAAAATCTAAGCAGATTCTGTGCAACGTCACGCAGAACAAGGCAATGTCACACTTCATGTTTGCTCTGCAGGCCCGTGTGTCAGCAGCTGGTGGGTGAGTGCTGGCTGCAGAGCGCCCGGGTAGCTCGAAAGGCAGGACACCACCAGACGGCCTTCAACGCTCTTCTGAACGCAGAGAATACACATCTGGCCGAGCTGGTCACCGAGAAGGCCAAGTGGCTTTGGTCTAAGGTACACAACTGCCATTTAACAAAACCAGCATACATGCATTCTATAAAATAGGTAAATTTTACATAATGCATAAAATATTGCAATGTTATTTTTTGCACTGCTATATTTTTGCCTTAAATGTCCAGAAATTGCAGTTTAAAATGTTTAGTACTGTTTGTATTTCATCAACAATACACTGTCAGAAACCTGACTTTGTGCCTGTATTGTACTGACATTGTACTGGCTGGAGTCTAATGCAGGCCACATAATATCAGGTCTTGTTACCAGCCTCAACCACCACATCGTGCATTTGTTGTGCGTTCTATAAAAAATTTTTTTTGTTTTGTAAGGCAGTGTTTCTCAACCAGGTCCTCGGGACCCACAGCACTGCATCATTTTACCATTTATCCCTGAACTAATCAGATCAGATCAGCTCAGTCAGCTGTTGATTAGCTGAACACGCCTGACTGAGCTGATCTGCTCTGATTAGTTCAGGGATAAATGGAAACTGTGCAGTACTTTGGGTCCCGAGGACCAGGGTTGAGAAACACTGCTGTAAGGGAAATTTAATTTCCGCGTCACATAAATAGACACACTTAAACAGCACCATTAAAAGCTTCTGTGGCGGTGTGTCGTCAGGGCGATGTGCACCAGGCCCTGATCGTCCTGCAGAAGGGCGTGGATCAGTGTTTCCCTGCTGATCAGCCTCTGAAAGCCCCTCGTGACCTGCAGACTAAAGGCAAGGCCATGTTGCTGGTGGGACGCTTCATGGAGGAGACAGCCAACTTTGAATCAAATGCTATCATGAAGGCATACAAGGTACCAAATACGATACTCTAGAAGGTTTACGCTCTGTACACTAATGTAGGTCGGCTCCCTCTTTTTATGTTGGGAGTGCACATTTTAAGAATGTGCAGCTGAATCTGCAGATCGGCTGCAACAGTGGCTCTTTTTTTCTTTTCTTCTTTTTTTTTTTTCAATGCTTGCAAGATCTGGCAAAAGTATACGTCAATGAAAGGCACCGTGTGGACGCGGCGACGTGCAGCACCAGCGCACGCTCCCAGACTCGACTCGTTGTTCAGAAGTTGCTCCGTATATCATGACCATGCGTGTGTTGGGTTTCTCAGGATGTGACCAACCTTCTGCCCGAGTGGGAGGACGGCAACTTCTACCTGGCCAAGTACTACGATAAAGTCATGCCAATGGTGACTGATAACAAGCTGGAGAAACAGGGCAACCTCATCCGCTACATCGTCACATACTTTGGAAAGTAAGAAGGACTTTGTGTATTCGGGTAGCGTTAAAAACAAGGAGTCGCTAATCTGAGAGAGCTGCTGTTTGCTGCAGAAATATGATCTCAGCTCTGATTTATGGAGACACAACACTTTATTGTGTAGTGCTGATGAACGGCCGATCAACTTGTGACCAAAAGCGAGTGCGTTTTGTCTCACTGTCATCGCTCCTCTGTAGACTCATTTCCTAATCAGAGCTCGGGTTGGACAAACCTTCTCACTGTTGTTTCTGTCCCAGAGCCTTACAGTTTGGAAATCTGTACATCTACCAGGCCATGCCTCGCATGCTGTCCCTCTGGCTGGACTTTGGAGCCAAAGTGTTCGAGTGTGAGAAAGGTGGGTGGTCTGTGGGTGACTGTGTCCAAACCAGCTTCTATTGACACTATGTTATGTTAACACTCTACCCCTCTCCACTTCCTGGTGCGTTTAGCCGGGCGGGCAGACAGACAGATGCGTTTGGAGCTGAGTAAAATCAACACGGCAATGAGCGAACACTGCGCCAACTTGGCGCCATACCAGTTCTTGACTGCCTTTTCCCAGCTCATCTCCAGAGTGTGTCACTCCAGCGACGAGGTCTTCACCGTCCTCACGACCATCGTGGCCAAAGTCTTCCTCGCGTACCCTCAGCAGGCTATGTGGCTCATGACGGCTGTCTCCAAGGTAGGTGCTGGTGTCTGTGTACGTTTTTTTTCTTTTCGAGATCAGTCCCGCTGACACATTACAGACGCACTGTGCAGCATTTGGCGTACTCAGTCCGTTTTTGAAAACAAAACTGCATGCAGTGACTGCGTTTCATTTGTTTCAGTCATCTTACACAATGCGTGTGAACCGGTGTAATCAGATCCTTAAGAAGGCCATGAATCTCAAGAAGACTCTGGAGAAATTTATTGGAGACGCGACCAGGCTGACGGACAAGCTGCTGGAGCTCTGCAACAAGCCGGTACCCACAAACATAAAGCGTACAAGTACAGGGCCCAGTACTACACAGTATTTTCTTTGTCAGTTTAAACTGTCATCTCACAACTTCATCATAAAGTCGTGTTTATACTGTTTTTTTTTTTTTGTCTTTATCGTGTGATCCATATTTTAAGATATGATTCACGTGATAAAAGTGTGGTTTTATTAGCGATGTCTACTGGAGTGTGAACGCTGACTATAAAACCCTCGCAGTAAAGATGTTAAAGTCCAGTGTGTTCTGTTGGAAGTTTAGATGTGATTAAAAGAAACAGAGTTGATCCCGAGAACAAATGAGTGACTACAGCAGTACGTTCTTCACGTCGGTGGAAAATCTATTCAGAATCAGTAGCTGTGCGTTTATGTGGCTGCATCTTCCAGGTGGATGGCAACAGCGCCACCCTCAGCATGAGCGTTCACTTTAAACAGCTCAAACGCCTGGTGGAGGAGCCGACCTTCAGCCAGATCCTGATCCCGCTGCAGTCGGTCCTCATCCCAACGCTGCCCTCTACTGGCGGGGCCAACACACAGCACGATGCTTTCCCCGGGCACTGGGCCTACCTGGACGGCTTTGAAGAAACCGTAAGAGGGCCAAGACTGACTATGGCTATCATCCATGTTTTATTATTATTTTTATTTTTTTTATTGGTCAGGGAGCGAGTGAATGTCTCGTATTCAGAATGGGTTGCTAAGCTTATAAAGTGTGATGATGTGATTCCAAAAATCCTATTTGTTGTAACTCTCCTGTAATATTGTTGTGTGTGTGTGTGTGTTCAGGTGGAAATCTTGGCCTCCTTGCAAAAGCCGAAGAAGATAAGCCTGAAGGGTTCGGATGGGCGGAGCTACACCATGATGTGTAAGCCTAAAGATGACCTGAGGAAGGACTGCAGACTCATGGAGTTCAACTGCCTCATCAATAAGGTGTGCGCATGCTTGTTATTTGAATATCAGTGAATACTCAGTTTACTGGGTACATTTACACAACCTTTAGGATTTAAATATCTTTAGAAGGCGACAAACCCTTAAATAGAAGAAAACATTTCAAAACAATATATTCCCACCATGACAAACATTGCAGGGCTGTTATGTTGGAGTCACTTTGGTTCAACAGCAAATAAACTAAAATCCTCTCTGCATAATGTACATTCAGGTCCATAAGTATTTGGACATTGACACTTTTTTAATTTAATTTAATTTAATTTTTTATTTTGCCTTTGTACACCACCACAGTGGAGTAGAAATGAAACAGTTAACATGTGCGTGGATTGTAGCCTTTCAGCTTTATTCAAGAGGTTTAATAAAATTATGGCATTAATCATTTTTATACACGGTCCCTCCAATTTCAGAGGCCATAAGTAATTGGACAAACTAAATATGATCATTATTGTTAATACAAATCATCACTTTTACAGCCAGTTTTCTTTAGACAAGTCAGGGGATGGATACATAAACATTTCCAAGTCACTGAGGATGTCTTGGACTTCATTTACATTATTTAAGAAATGCAGACTGCATGGTAAATCTGTGTCAAGGAGGCAGTTCTCAAAAGCAGAGTGATCATCCAAGAAGGAGCCTCATGAGGGAAACCACCAAGACACCGATGACGACGCTGAAGGAGTTACAGGCTTATGTGGACGTGATTAGAGAAACTGGGGATAGTGGAAGTTTTGCCTTTTATATAACCACTCACAGCTTGATAGTGGAGTGAAGCAGAGGCTGATTTTAATGCAAGAAGTTGTACTATGCACAATTTCTCCAATCGCAGCCACAAAAGCCTATAACAGCACTGTGCCACAGAGGTTAGCACTCTTGCCTCACAACAAGAAGGTCCGGGGTTCGATTCCCACCACGCGCAGTTCCTTTCTGTGTGGAGTTTGCATGTTCTCCACGTGTCTGCGTGGGTTTCCTCCCACTATCAAAAACATGCACATTAGGGTCTGCTCCCTTCTCTGCCCTTGACAAAGGCAGAGTCTCTACATCCGGAGTTGGTCCCCGGGCGCCCGGACTGTGTGGCTGCCCACTGCTCCCAGTGGTTGGATTGTGTCTAACTGTAATTAGGATGGGTTAAATGCAGAGAACTGAATTTCCCTACGGGGATAAATAAAGTATCTATCTTAACTCCTTCAGAGCTGTAGTGGGTGCCTTAGTGGCTTCTCCCACTAGTTTTTTTTTTTTTCTTGCACGGTCACTCAGTTTTTGAGAACTGCCTAATCTAGTCAGATTTACCACACAGTACCATACTGTTTGTATTTGTTGAAAAAGTACAAAAACTGTCACTGTCCAGCTACTGATGGAGCTGACTGTGTTATACTATGAAGCGGTATTTATCTTTTGTGTGCCTGCTTTCAATATAGTGCCTACGTAAAGATGCTGAGTCAAGGCGGAGGGAGCTACATATCCGTACCTATGCTGTGATACCTCTAAACGAGGAGTGCGGCATCATCGAGTGGGTCAATAACACCGCCGGACTGCGACACATTCTCAACAAGCTTTACAAGGAGAGAGGTACACTGGCACGACAGCTGCACCGCAGAGGTGGAGCTTAACAAACTTCACACAATGAATGCAATGATGTCATTTAGTTCGGTTATACTGTGTATGCTCCAGGTATCTACCTATCGGGTAAAGAGCTGAGGAAGCTGATTCTTCCAAAGACGGCTCCTTTTGAGGAGAAGCTACGAATCCACAAAGACGTGCTCTGTGCTCAGCACCCCCCAGTCTTCTACGAGTGGTTCCTCCGGACCTTCCCCGACCCCACGTCTTGGTACGACTCGCTCTAGAACAAGCACAAGGGCAACCAAATCCACAAGCCAAGTTCATGATCTAATGTTTGTGTGCAATACCATGAGTGAGTGGAGAAATTTCGGTTTTGAATTCAAGAAGTTAGATATTATCGAGCGTTTATTTATTTGAGAGGGCTCTGATTCAGGTCTGAAGTTAAATCCAAAGATTGAAGATAAAAGTGAGAGTTTAATTTCCTTTTGTCATTTTTTTTGTTTCACAGGTACAGCAGTCGTTCTGCGTACTGCCGCTCCACTGCTGTGATGTCCATGGTGGGCTATATCTTGGGTCTGGGAGATCGCCACGGAGAAAACATCCTGTTTGACTCGCTCACTGGGGAATGTATTCACGTCGACTTCAACTGCCTCTTCAACAAGGTCAGACTGAACGTTAGTTGGGGACTTTTTTTTTTTTTTTAACCATTTATTTTATCTATCAGTTTTTGCTCTCAAATACACCTTCCCCTTCCTCTCCACTAGGGGGAGACATTTGATGTACCTGAGGTGGTTCCCTTCCGTCTGACCCAGAACATGGTCCACGCTATGGGACCCATGGGCACCGAGGGCCTCTTCAGACAGGCATGTGAGGTTACCCTGAGACTGATGAGGGACCAGAGAGAGCCGCTCATGAGGTACATGAAATATAATGAGGTGCAATAATAACAATAAAGTAGTTAATTGATGTTCTTTTGCCTTTTGTCTGCTCTGTAGCCTTTGATTGTGGATCTCAAATGTAGGCTAGAGTTGCCTGCACTGGAGGTTGAACCAACCACAAGTAGTTTCTGTACTCTACGGCTTTTCAAGTTATCCTTTCATATTCCCTCGACACTTTCAGGGCCTCTGCCCCAAACCCTGTAAAACTCGGTCGATGAAGCTTCTCAGTCATCCAGGTAGGAAGTATCGAGAAATTTATTCTACAGCAATTAGTCGTCAAGACTCAGCCAAGTGACCTTTTCAATTAAAAAAAACAAAAACGTAGCAGGATCAGGATCTAACTCAAGATTGGCCAGAAAAAAAACTGAAGAAGTCACTTGGATGAGTGACAAAATGTTTGAAGACTAACAAGAAGTCCCATCGTCTTTAGAGTAAACGAAAGCATGTTTTTAAAAATGAGACTTGTCCCGAAGGAGCAGTAGCTCTGAATTAGTGCTGTAGAGTGGAAGGCACAGGTATTTGAGCACTCATTGACATTTAAATCCTCCCCGATTTGACCCAGAAAAAGTAGGTCAAAGTTGGCGCCCTCTGAACTCACATGGCAGGATTGCGAGATGAACTTATATCGCGCATATCTCAGGTGTGTGACGATTTGGTGTCAAGTAATTACACGGCGAAGGCCACGGACAGACGCACGCGTGGACGGAACCCATTTCTGTAGCTCAGGCACTGCCGCGACGGGAGCTTCAAAAGTGTTGAGTTACAGGGAATTCTTGAGGACAAGTAATGTACTGTAAATGAACTATATTTAAAATGTTATATAGAGAAGATGGTGTACTTCTAATACACTCAACACACAATTACACTGTACACACAGTAAGTAATAAAAAGAAAAATCATTATTTGCTGTCAGATGTCTTATTTTTTTTCCCGCATTTGTACAATTAAAAATAAAAGCTCTGCAGAAACATCTTCAAATTCTGGTTCTTATTTTTTCCCCTTTCAGCGTTCTTAAGACGTTCCTTCATGATCCTCTGGTGGAATGGAGCAAACAAACCAAAGGTCCTTGCAAAGCTCAGGCCAACGAGACAGGAGAGATCGTTAATGAGAAGGTGTGTACCCTCTCATTATTTGCGCTCAGCCCGCCTGGAACGCAAGAAGAGGTTATTGTGAACGGTCCAGTGTGTGTTTGTGTGTACGCTTCCAAATTATTTCTCTGTTTGACTTGAAAAATATCCACACCATGCAAAGGGCGTCACCAGAGTTTTGGTTTTATTGAGATCAGATCTTGGTTTCTTGTCGAATTTTTGTCTGCGCCAGGACATTTGTGTTTTTGCCTTTGTTGTGTTTTTGCCTTTGTTGTGTTTTGTTGTTGTGTTTTGCCTTGGTTTATGTGCAGGATGATGCAAATTATAATAACTGATGTTCACCGACCTTGGAACAACCTTTCTAACCTGAAATAGAAACCAGTGCATTTTTGGACCAGATCCATAAAAAAAAGGACAGCTGGGAAATGTAATTTGTGTGAGTGAAAGTGCAATAAGGTCAAGTAACCCGGCCAAAGCAAAAAAGACAAACAACATACACTTGGTGAAAATGTTTGGCTGAGAGAATAGATGCCATTAAATTTTGAGCCACAGCCAGAACATTTTTAAAGATCTTCTTTATGAGAGGCCATTTTCACAAAGCTTGTTGAAAATGTTGGATTTATCCTCGAACAAAAACCTTTACGTTTGGTTGAGCCCTGACATTTCAGAGACTTTAGAAATGCTAAAAGCACTAACTCTGCCAGATAGTGTTTTGTCTTTTGCTGCAGATATACACTGGTTTTTCCTGTTTTTTTTCCACTTTGAAATGAGTCTTTCAAGCTGGGACCTCACCATGACCCTGCCCTCCTCTGAGCCCAGATCTGGGTCTAGACCTGCAATGTAGAATTTTTTTTTCTTCCAAAGGCTTCTTTATTATTGAGCGATGGAGCTATCTTTAGCATTTTGGCCGCTATTTCCAGTGGCACGATAATCCTGAAATGATAATGAATGTCTACAAGTTTGTGCGACAAAATCCGACTCTGATGGATTATATATGCAGAAATGTTTTGTGGAATCAGGATGGCAAGGGCCTGCAAGTCCTAATTGTGGGATGTCCCATGGAATGGACAGACCACTTAGTGGTACTCCACTGGGAGCCCGACTGCGTGTCTGTCTGTCCGTCTGTCTGTTATGATGTCCCGCCAAGTGACCTTTCAGTCATATCTCAGCAACCACTTAAGATAGAGACATGATGTTAAATTCATATGAAAGGTCTTTAGAAAGGCTTTCATGATTTGTTAATTTGGTTGCTATGGTAACCATGGCTGCTAGGGAAACATTCTTTTTTGAATATCTCAGGAACTACTTAAGATAGACTTGTTTGGCTCTTATGAAAGGTCTTTGGAAGGTCTTCCAGGCAATGTTGATATGGTTGCTAAGGTAAACAATGGTTGCGTGGGAAACATTCTTTTTGAATATCCCAGGAACTACTTATGATAGACACTTGATGTGTAGCTCATATGAAGGCTAT
>OMMV01236805.1:0-13341 GCA_900302635.1 Chatrabus melanurus
TAGAGAAACGCGCTACAATGTTGAAACTGATACTACCTCACAATGCAAGTTATCCTTCTCATCTTAGACTCCCTCAGTAACCGCTCGTTTGGCACAAAGTCATTCCAGCAGTACCCAAGGATCCTCCAAAGAGACCTGGTACCAAAGACATTCAGTCGTTGCCTTAGGTCACCGGTTAGTGTCCAAGTGTGCAGGCATCAGCAAACAGACCAAGCGCTAACAGTAGCACAGCCTCAAAGGTCGTGTATGTCAACTTGGTCTCAACTTTGAAGCGGATTTTATCTGATGCGCCCAGAAGCATACCGCCAAGAAGGAAGGTCAGATCTGGGAGCACGCACTCGCATTGCCACATACACCACACTCCGGAACTGCCCTGGGTACTGGATAGCAACTACCCGGGTAGACAACCAGTTCACCCCAACCTCCTGAAAGCAACCATCTATCTGCCGCAGCCAGGTGAAACGTGGGGCGTGTCTTTGGCCTTCTCCAGCCACTGGGGTCCTCAGCACTGAGGCACCTATGTGCTGGATCATGCACAGAGACATGCGCCACATGGCCAAAATATCATAGCTGACACTCTCTCACGATGCAAGTGACACTCCTCATCTTAGTCTCCGTAACTTCATTTATCAAGGAAAAATGACAATTATTATTTGGTTGCAGATTCTCAGATTCTGCTTTTTGATGGATTATATCAGTGAAAAATTAATTTTAGGTTCTGGATTGTTGGTTGGACAAAACCAGATACTTAAAAAAGTCACAGCGACTGTTTTCTGATCATTTATGAATTAAACAAATGATCTCAAACTGAAAACTGTTAATTTGCAGAAAAAAAAAACATGGATGATCCAAATTTCAGCAACCGTGTCGGAAAGAAAGCGAGAACTGACCAGGCTGGACATGTTGGCGAAGTCGCGGTGCCTCAGCGTGGTGATGAAGTTGTCCATCAGCCTGAGCTCGGCTGTCTGCCGATCGATGTTGGGCGGGACAAACAGGAGGCCCGTCTTGGCACAAAGCACCGTGTAGGACGGCAGCAGGTTCTGGCAGGTGCACCGCTTCGGACACAGCATGGACGGGGAGCAGGAGGGGAGGGAGGACAGGAGGGTGAGGAGGAGGAGGAGCAGCAAGGACGTGACATCCATGGTGGCTCTCCTGCTGTAACACAAAGACAAACAGGCGCAGACGTCAGTCAGAATCCTGAAACCTGACGCTGAAACCCTGCAGGGAATGTAAAATGATTCTCTGCTTAGTTTCAATTTAAACTTCCACGATTTGTTTTTTTCTGAAACTGAACCTGTGTGAAGTTTGAGTGTTCAGCGTGATTTATGCAGATACTCATTGTTCTCACACTGAGACTGTTGTGCAAAGACAGAAATGATTCCTCACAGCGGCAACATGAGGCAACAGTAAAAACGTCACTTTGCATATCAGCGGAATGCGTTTTTTCTTTGCTTTTAAAACGGCGTTTGGTGCAACTTTCCAACAGCTCCAAACACAAAACCCATTTCTGTCAAAGCTCAGCAAGCATTTAATGACCTGTGGGAGGAGCCCCGGAGTATTAGACTGTGACCATTTATCAAAAAAAAAGGGGCACTCATCGTGTGCATAACTCAGCCAAGACACAAAAAAACAGCCGTCCTACATCGGCCCTAAGGCCCATTGATGCCGGGATTTGGTAGCATGAACCGGATGAGGGTCTATGAGTCCCCCTTGATGGAACGTGATTCCATCGCAGGTTACTTCCCCAGTCAATTCCATCATAGAGTTTACAGCTGGGTGGGCTGAGACATTGCAGATGACGTGTCTTTTCCAAGGACACAGACAGGTATCCTGACCGGGAATCAAACCCAGGTCTGCATATTGGCAGAACAGCTCCTATCCCACTGAGGTACCTGCTGCACAGAAAAATAGACAATCTCATAACCTGCTATAGATGGCTTTTTTGGGGAGGGGGTAGACGTATATATTCATTTTAATTTTAGTGTAAACTTGATCCTGACATCTTAAATTATTGTTGCTGTGTCTATCCATGGTGCAGAGGATTTGCACTGATATCATCACTGGTCATGCATTAACAGCCACGTGGCCCAATTTTCTCACTGGATGTTCAAATAAGAGGTCTTCATGGATTTTGATGAGGAAGTGTGGAATGAGCTGCTTCGATGACGCACACTGTCACAACTCTCCGTCTCTCAGGGAAATTTATGTTGGAAAAAGTTCATCCAACTTGGCAAATGTTGCAGAGAAAGAGCAAATGATTGCATGTTAAGATGTTATTTTTAAGCACGGCGCGCTTTTCGGTCCGTCCATTCGCCGTACCCGCAGTCACGTGCATAAAAGCATCTCTGAAATATTCCGGCAGCTCGTCGTAGTAAAATTTGAATTATCTGCATGTGTAAGAAATTATCGGAGCTTCTGCTTGAAATAAATGTTGCAGAAAAGGATGTGGAGGGCAGAGCGAGCAACACGCTGAACGAGCCGCATCAATTAGCGAGAGAGCGAGTCTCAGAAAAATAAGTAATTGTGAAATTCTGAATTGTCTAAATGTGTGACCTTAGACCGAACACAAATAGTTCAGCCTTTTACTTTCAGTGAGATGAATAAAGAAGATAAAAAAATAGAGGTTGTTTGTTGAACTGATTTTGAAAAGATCAGGATCCATCCAATCGTCAAAGCCGATGCTGTCAGTATTGTGAAATTTCACAGTGAAACCAATAATATCACACACATAACAGTCTTTTGTAACTTTCAGTTTGGACACACAAAGAGCATCTCACCCCAAAGCAGCAATCTTCGCATTGCCGTGAGTCCTTACTATCTGCCCGTCTGTCCGCTCACTCACTGCACGTTACAGGGTACGTGCCTCGGCAAAGTCTCACCTAAAACGCTACATACAGCTGAAAGTCGAGCAGTGGCAGCAACCTCTGAAGAAGAGTGATCACCAAAATGATGCCAGCTACACAAGAGAGCAGGGAGTGATGACATCACGGGCAAACCCTCTACAGCGAAGAGCCTCACTGTTAGCAGAACGCCTAAAAGAACCCAATGTCTGTTACAGGGTCCAACTATGTCATGTTAAGTAACGAATTTGGTGACATTTCAATCAATAATATTAATTTTAACTGTGAAAGAGATCAGTTGTATATTTTGAGAGAGATGATTGATGTCAGAGATGGTTTTGGCTGTTGTGAGAATCTTAATTTTAATTACGTTGCAGATATAATTGATTTTATATATACAAACAATTTATTGTTTGTATTTTTGTTTATCTGTATTTTATTTTATCTGTACTCGTGCCATATATGAATATGTGCGAATAAAGATGATATATATTACAGCCTTTTAATCCCACATTCGCTGCTGATTTAGCCATTGTTTGAACAAGTTTAAAATGAAATGCGCAGAGGAAAAAGCTTGGCCTATCTGGAATGAATTATGGCTTTAGCAAATATGTTCCAATCTGTAATGGTTTCTACCCTGTTGTAGCAAACCGCAATACCCCCTCGCCAAACTGTACGTGAGTATAGTCTGGCCGAGCCCACAATTTACCCCTGAGAATAACATAGCCAGGCTGGTTTACACCCTGGAGTATACTTGGGGCTCGGCCAGACTATATGTCTCTCCTCTAGATTACACCCCCTTCTGTTTTACATAAACAAAACTGTACTTAAATATCTCGACTCCTTTTTCCCACCATAATTTGAATAACAACATGTTAGTGCAACATAGAAGATCAAGATCAATAATAACAAAGTCACTTAAAGCCAATCACAATGCCATGATGTGGACTGTGTTTCGTACATTTTAAATTCTATTTCATTAAATTTGTAACCTGGTAATATAGTCAATATAAAATTGCGTTGATGTGATCAACATGTGAAATAATATTAAACTTTAATAATGTATCTTTGATTGTTTTATGTATCTGGTTTTGACAGGCATGGAACAGTTTATAGCCTGGTGTACAGACTGGACTTGCCCAGAATATACATTGGGTATAAAACAGGCTTGCCCACTTTAAACTGGTATACAGTTTGGGCAGGGGGTATCGGTTGGCCTGTTAGATTGGGTTAAACTAAACCTAACCACCAACTTTTGTAAAAAAAGACTTTCATTACATTTTTGAATAGTAAATTGTATCGGCTTCTCCCTCGCCATAGCAGCTCCGATATGGCTCTTCATATTGATTTGGCACAAGTTGTATGCCGGATGCCCTTCCTGACACAATTCCACATTACATGGAGAATGGGCGCGGGTGATCTTGACCTGGGAACCTCCTGTTCTGGAAGCAAGTGCACTGACCACTTGGCAACAAAAATGTGTTACCTTCTTAAATCTGGACGGTGAATGTTTCACGAGTGAGAAAGAGGACAGCGGATGAATTGGAAGAATTGAAATTGGGAGAAGAAGAAGAAGAAGCATAGGTCCTATGTAAGCTTGGATTGATGGCGGTTTTTATTCCAGGATTCCGTTTAAAATGAGAGGGGTAATAGAGGAGAAGCGAGGTCAATTAAAGAATTTAGAAGTGAATTTGTGCTCTTGTGCCGAGTTTGGCGTCGTGGGAAAGTGAAGGTAAACAGTAGTTACACCATCAGTTAAGCTCGGCACGCTGTCGTGATCACAATGTGAGGAGAGCATTAAAGAACACCAATTACACTCAGCGTGCTCGTCTGTCTCACTTCATACATTTCAAAGATGTTTTTGAGCATAAAAATGAGGCTCAGCCCACTCGCCAGCCAAGGAATATATTTACATCACTATTGATTTTCCTTCTGTTCGGTTGTCCTCAGCGTGCACGCTCAGCTGTGCGCAGCCCTGAATGCATTGAGGAGTGAAAGCGACGGCACTGAAGCAGAGGTCACACGTACAAAAGGCATTCATACATAACGCATGCAAACTGTGCACGCAGGCACTCGTGCACGTGACCTCACGCACGCTCCGGTGCAAAAGTTCCGTCTGAGTTAGATGCTGAATGACGTCAGGAAGGACGACTGTAAATACCGGCGGAAAGAGAATCGCTCTTTTATTTATGGAGCTAAAATATTCAAACGAGAAAACCTGCACGTGACCTCGGAGCAGGGAGCGGGGAAGGATGTGGAGCTAATTATTGAGAAGTAATGAGAGCGACGTGATGGAAATGATCAGGAAAAAAAAATCAAAGCCCAGCTGAGGCGACGCTTGGCGGGGGAACGAGCGCACATGAAACGGCTTCAGTGACGAGAAGCTGACAGCAGCTCATTCACCATGAAGACTAAATTATTTATGAAGAACACAAAAGTGACGATAGAACTTTTACACTGGAGGGATTTTTTTTAAAGTCAGCCTGGACAGATATTTGAGTATTCCAAAAAAAAACAAAAAAACCCATACAGGCTATTTTATGTTTGAAACGAATATAAATGTCAAATACACCCTATCGCATATAGCCAAAAATCAACCCAGAATGCACTGCGTTGTCACCTTCCAGTGATTTTGGAAGGCAACCGAATTTCCGGTCTCCTTCATACAGTGTCTACGAGAAAACCGCGCAAGTTTAACCGACTTTGGAAGAGTGGGGCCATGAAGGTTCGTAGAGGAGGTGACTGCGGTTGACTACAGCGTACGGATCTGTTGGCAATCTGAACCGGACAGTTGTGTCGTGGACACGGGACTTTAAAACCGTTACCACCGCTCCGTATTAGCGATGTTTCTGCTCGCCTGCTTATTGGCTGTGGTTGGACAAGTGAAAGAATCAAAAAAACACAAATGTGATGACGGCTTTTGGATGTTTACTGAGCCTCACGTCAAACTCGTAGAACTTGGAAGTATCGAAGCAAACAAAGCCGTGTGAAGCCCGAAGCGGCATCGGACAGCAGCGTGCTGTGCGCAACTTCAGGAGAAGTAAAATCAGCGGGATGCGGTTGTGTTGCAGGGTATGTATTTACTATTTGTTTCTTAGTTTGTCGAATCTGATTTACAATTATAAGATGAATTTTATGTAATTTTAATTCTCACTTCCTGAACACAGCGCGGGTTACGACACAACCAGTAGAAGTACGGTTGTCTTGAAATCTTGGCAAAAAAAAGGCAAAAACAATAGTGCGCCCTACGTTGGCTTGTGAGTGACTATATGCGATAGGGTCTATTCTAATAATGAGTTATCAGAAATCAATATGAGGAAAATTTCCAATCTGATTCAGGGAGGAACCATCAAACTGAGAAAATAAAAGTAAGAATAAAACTGATTTTGGTTTTTTAAAGTGCAAATGTGGAATCAGTAAAGGCAGGAAGATGTTGGAGAACCTTGGGTTATTGGTGAACCAGAGCAGCCCGATGGAAGGTGATTGTCCCAAATGACAACGTAGCGACGCTGCTCTGGTTGTGCTGGCTCCCTCTGGTCTACTGGTATACATGGTCTCTTAGACCATCAAGGAAAGCAAGAAGGAGCATGGTGTTGTAGGGACCAAGGATGGCATGGCGGTGGAGAACATCTTGGTGGCTGATGGATGCACACATAGAGCCTGATTTAATAAAGGTGTGTGTGTGTGTGTGTGTGTGTGTGTAAAAACGTGTGCAAACACCATACCACTCTTGCAAAATAGCACATATTGTCCATTTAGGGCGTTTGCCTTTATGAATATACAATTTGAGGGTTTGTCCACCCGAGTGCGCAAAATTGTGGGAGGGAACATACAAACGGATGAGGTTTGCACACACACATTTATCAAGGTGAAAAGAAAATGTAACGGGTGCTGATAATGTCTGTAGTTTGCTCGTTTGAAACCTTGGCGTTCACTTATTGTGCTTGACAGACTGCTGTTCCAGCAGCAGAAAGGGCGCCGCCTCCTCATACACAGAATAAACAAACAAAAAACAACAAACAGATCATTCATTGTAAATGTTGGCCATATTTAAAGAGTTAACAGAATTTAACGCAATTTAGCACTCGTTATCTAGGATCTTAGTAAATCAGGCCCATTGTGACATTCCCTCCTCTCTGGCCAGGGACATTTACAACAGCCTAATGGCCAATGATGTTCCTCCCCCTTCTCCTGGTTAAGTTAAATCCTGCCTCATCAATAAAGATGAGCTCATGAGGAACATGTCGGCCTTCAACCTCAAAGACTGTCTATAGAGACACAGTGGAGTCCACATTGCAAGAGGAGAAGACTCAAATACTTCATACAATATGAAAACCAGAATTTATTTCAAAAGGGATGCGGTAGGCCCGTTTCATCCTGAACCTGTTCTTTCCGAGGGTGCGGTCAATCGTAGAGATGCTGTCAGCATTTATCCCTGTGTGTAAATATGTGTTGGTCTTCGATCACTCTCCCTTGAATCTCTCAGAGGCGGATTACATTGTTGGCGATGACTATATTGACAAGATCCCTCTCGCACTCCTCAGAAAACAGCCTCCACCAGGTGGTCGTCTTTCAGTCCGACAAAAGCAGCAGAAGTACTGATGGAATACTGTCACTGTACAACATCCTTCTTTACCAAATGGAAGCATACAGTAACGGCACAGAGGACGACACTCTAAAGCAACAGTAGAGAGTAGGATGTAAAACACCTGTTTTCCTCTGTGAAGGTTCGTGTGACAGAGGCGACGGTGAAGCGGTTCATGTAAGGCTGCACTCGCTGTGTTTGACCTGCAGTATTATAGCCCTGGCAGTCAATAATACTGAACCCCCGCCAAGCCAGAATTTTTCTTTTATTATTATTATTAATGCCAAGTATTAATTATTTTGGATGCCAATCATTTTGGTGCATCTGCAGCAATATAACTGTGGCTTTCCCTCAAACACAAACTTCTGCGGAATAACTGGGTTTTTGGAAGTGATGTCCCATGGCGTTAATTGGCTTATTATTTTATCTAAAAGGAGGTCAGCTGACAGGAGCGCGACGGCATGTTAAACAGCCTGCTGTCCGCATCAATTAAAATTAGCAGTTAGAGCTTTCATAGAAGGCAGCAGACGTCAGAATCTGACATTTGTTTGACAGATTTTGACTCCTATCGACATGACAGAAGTTGAAAATTACCCTCGACATCCTCCCTCCTCGAATACATTTTTGCAGATGTTATTTTTCAGATGTGTGTATATATATATATATATATATAATGAAACACACTTTAACCATTTACACGATCCGTTGGTGCGGTTGAAACTCCTCAATTACTGTTTCACACCAGACACCTGCATTGTTGAAGGCAAAGCATCCCTTTAAAGTATTACAAGTAATAAAAAACATTATAAATGTAACATGGACACAGGAACGGCCAAAGCGAGACTTTCAAGAAAATAGTGGGTGTGCATGCACCCTGATATCTGTCAGTGATGACTGAGGGGATTCTGACAGTAAATATGCACAATAAATTTTGCTGACACCCAAATATATTATTTGCACTCATGCAGTTGGCAGCAGTGAGGTTTGTAATGGTGAAACTGAGACTTTGGGTTTTTATATATATATATGCTCATGTGATTTCATGTCATTTTTTATGTGATATATCCACTCATTGGTAAAAGTGATAATTATAAATAAATACAAATGTATTTACATTTGTATTTTTCTGTGAAATGCAGTTTTTTTTAACCCCTTGACTTTACACAAGATTTTTGTTGGTCTATGGCACAAAGTCTATCTGCTGCCTCACAATGGAAACCGCGCCTGACCCACAGGTGCGCAAATGAGTGCAAGTAGACTTCCAATCTCACAACGTCGACGCAGGATCTGAAAATTCTGCGTCGGACTTAAACTAGCAATGACACGTGCTGCGCTGTGCACTGTGTGTCTGTGTCTCAGTCTGTTGCGTCTGTGTCTCAGTCTGTCTCTCATGGACCCTGTGTCACTAACAGACACTGAATCTAACAGTATGAGACACAGACACAGAGGAACAAACAGACACAAAAACAATTAAAGAGCTAAAATCAATGACACCTCTGACAGAACAGTGCACCCTGTCAGATCAAAGCCTCCCTTTGTGATGTCATTAAGCACAACTTAAAGAACTATTTTCCTGCTTATTTCTGAAAACAACAACCAGATGCATAAATAATGAATGTTTATATAGTGTGCTGTATTTTATATTATGAGCTTACATTTTAAGTTTTATTGTTATAATGGGCTTTACTGTTTTGTACTATTTGTTTAATTTATATTCTTTTTTTAATTATGTGTGACTGTATATGTTAAAGCACTTTGAAATACTACTTGGTACTAAAAAGTGGTATAAAAATAGTTATTATTAAATAATTTAATAACATACAAGATAGTGTTTAAAGACAAAAGTAAAATTTGACATTTGGAATTGTCAAACCATTATTTATCTCTTTTTTTTAATACTGAAATGAGGTTTGTTATTTCAAATAAATTTAGTTTAATGCTCCGACTCATTTGAGTTTGCATTAATACTGCCAGAGGCGTCATCGGAAAACATGAACATCTCAATCCATGTTCCTGAAGTTACCTTTTTCAACCAGCTGATGGAGATGTTGCACTGCAAATACGCAAATTTGCATGCGCACACACACACACAAATGCATGCGCACGTGTGCATGCATGTGCATGCATACACATTCAAGTCTGCGGGAATAGAAAAGCCACTGTGGTAAAAAACAGGCTGAGTGCTAAAGAAGGGGAGGAAAAAGTGAAATTAAGAGGAGACAAAAGAAAAGATGTTTCACATCATAGTTCTCATTTCATGATTCAGACGTACCTCTTTACCTGAATAAGCTCAATGTTTGTTATTGTCCTTCTTTTAAATACCACGACCCATAGACCACACACATCATCAGGACCACAAATATTTGGACACTGACAGTTATTTCAGCTGTTGATCACATAATATTCATTCATTCATTTTCTAAACATGCTTATTCCAGTTCAGGGTCATGCCAAGAGAGGTTCAATCATTACATTACATTGCATTACATTCATTTAGCTGACACTTTTATCCAAAGTGAGTTAAAAGTAAGGGTTTTCAAGAGCTTCTCGAAGGTAGAGAGGGGCACCCTACTCTGAAAACATTTGGTAGCTTGTTCCAGCATCTGTGGACCACAAATGAGAATCATCTGGATTGTGTCGGGATGGCAGTGCCAGACGCTGCTCCTTGGAGGAGCGCAGCAGCCGAGGGGTGGCATAGGCCTTAACGAGAGTATTTAAGAAGATGGGTGCAGACCCAGTAGTCAATTTGTAGGCAAACATAAGTGACTTGAATTTGGTGTGGGCAGCAACGGGCAGCCAGTGAAGTTCAATCAGGAGTGGGGTAACGTGCCCTTTTGGGTTGATCGAAAACCAGATGCGCCACCGCATTCTGAACCATCTGTAAGAGTTTCACTGTGCAAGCTGGGAGGCCTGTTAGAAGAGCGTTCCAGTAGTCGAGGTAAGAGATGACCATGGCCTTTACCAGGAGTTGGGTGGCATATTGAGTTAGGTATGGCCTGATTGTCCTTATGTTAAATAGTGTGAAGCGGCATGTCCTGGAGACAGACGCAACACGGTCCAAGAAGTATAGTTGGTCATCTATCATGACACCTAGGTTTCTTGCCACTCTGGTTGGAGTGAGAGATGGAGAGGCGATATTTATGTTGATATTGTGATGTATAGAATGTTTGGCTGGGGAGACCAGCACATCAGTCGTAGAAAGATTTAGCTGAACGTGGTGTTACTTCATCCATGAGGATATATCTGAGAAACAGTCTGAGATACACACCGTATCATCTGGCAGGAATGACAGATAGAGTTGAGTATCATCTGTACAACAGTGATATGAGAAGCCATGAGAGCAGATAACTGGACCCCGGGAGGTAGCGTATAGGGCAAAGAGAAGAGGCCCCAGCACCGAGCCTTGAGGCACCCCTGTGGAGAGGCAGTGAGATGCTGATGACTGTCCCAGGTACGATACAGTAAATGAACACCCAGTGAGATAGGACTCCAACTAAGAATGCAAGATGTAAACCATTGATGAATCTCCAAAAGAGGAAGAATACCCCATTACAATAAGTAGTAAGTTCTTTCGGCTTCTCCCTTTTTCACTCTGGATCACGACAGTAGATCCAATATGGATCTGCACGTTGATTTTGGCACACGTTTTACACCGGATGCCCTTCCTGATGCAACTCCACATTACATGGAGAATGGGCACGGGTGGTCTTGAACCGGGAACCTTCTGTTTTGGAAGCAAGTGCAATAAACACTTGGCCACCACGCTGCCCGTAAACATTCTCTGAGCAGACGAGACAAAGATCAACCTGTACCAGAACGTTTGAAGGAGATATAGAATTCCTCATGACCTGAATCCTACGCCTCAACAGCGACACATGGTGGAGGTCGTGTTATTGTGTGGACGCGTGAGACTGACAGAATTCATCCTGCTGCTTTTATCGACAACCGCATCCATGAATACTAAAGTTTTGAGGGCCTTTTAGAGCCAAACTGTCTGCTCCTAATCAGAAAAATAAAGCAAAGTGCTTTCACCACGCAGATGGACAATGGCCCAAACATCAAAACCCATGATTTTTTTTTGTGTGTGTGAAGTAGAATGCTCTGCAATGAGCAGGTCAATGATATGACCTGAAACCAACTTAGCAGCTTTCAGTGGACGGCGGCATAAACACCAGAGACCTATCAGGCAGCGAAGACGGGTGCAGTGGAAGTTGGCGCATCATCAGTATCTGCATGAAAATCCAAATCTCCAGACAACAATCGTCACTGAATGCAATCATCATCATCAACTGTTATCTGTGGTCAGCAGTTGATGTGTCACAGCCATTTCAATGCACAGGCTGACTGCAGGGGAATTCACAGGGAGCGGAAAAAAATGCTCGTCTTTGAGTGGTACATACAAAAATCAAGTCAAGTGGGTTTTATTGTCATTTCAACCATATCCACTTTACACAGTGAAACAAAACAACGTTTCACTAGGAGCATTGGTGCTACATTAAAAACACAGTAGGGACAGAACACATTTAGTACGCACGCATATAAAGATATACATAAAGTGCAGTTACTGCATAAGACAGTACATTTAAGACTGAAACAATGTGCAGAACGACAAACAAACAACCAGTAGACGGACTTGTCACTTGTCACAGAGCACTAGCTTGCTGTGGTGAGGTAGATAAAATAGTAGTAGCAAATAAAATACAAATATAATGCACGAATGCTTCATTATAAATGTGCAATATGCACACATGCACTATGTTTTACTGTTCAACAGTCTAAATTGCCTGAGGAAAGAAGCTTTTTCACATTCTGGAGGTGCGGGCTGTTATGCTGCGGTACCTTCTGCCTGATGGGAGAGGGGTGTGTTGGGTCCATACTAAAATTAAGTCCCTGTGACTGGCAGGACAAAATGTCACTCACGCTGTGCAGTAGTGATGTAACGGACCATAGCTGATCTCTACAGATCGCCCCCCCCAACGGTTTCGCATGCATATGAACCGTGGATTAATTGCAAAGTTTACATAATAGTGTGAAATACAGATTTATTGTCACGGTGACTTGTTTTAAAAATCTTGCTGCATAGTTGCAGTGAAATCAAAGCAGTTGTGTGTTCGTGTGAATGAAGCATGTTAAAAGCAGTCTCTGCTGCGTTGCACTCAGCTCGAGGCAGCCTGGTGCAGGCTCCACGCATGTCAGGGTACAAGCACAGAAAGAATCACTCTGAAATATCAGGAGTTGAGTATGGTGTGTGTGCATCTTTTCTGGACGTATGCCGAGTGGTGTCCTGGCCCAGGAGGCCAGGCTGGAGCTGCGTGGGACAATCAGATGAGGTATGGTGAGTTGTGCCTGGCACTTCAGTACGTAGCGAGCGGGTGCAATATTTAAACAAAAAAAAATAAAAAAATTTAACATTGGACACCTTGTTACCTCCGCCAAGGAGGTTATGTTTTTGCCGGCGTTTGTTTGTCTGTTTGTTTGTCCACAACATAACTCAAAAAGTTATGGACCAATTTTGATGAAATTTTCAGGATAAGTGGGAAATGGCCCAAGGACCAATTGATTAGATTTTGGTGGTGATCCGGATTATCATGTAAATCTGGGATATTAAAAAAAATAAAGATTTATTGATTGAGTTGGATATTAATCTCTACCAAAATGGTTTATGCTGGCATTATCATTGGGTTCTCAGACGTCGGTTTGCTGGAAAAGAACATCTCCACATTATGGGGGACTGAACTGCCTTGGCGGAGGTTTGCGCTCTCTGAGTGCTTTCTAGTTTTCATTGTTTTTGAAGTTTATTAATAAATGGAAAAAGTTTTTCACTGCTCTGAAAAATGATCCGATCCATAACTAAAATCCGTGACTTGATCTGAACCATGAGTTTTGTGATATGTTGCATAGTGCAGTCACATACTC
>OMMV01236807.1:11220-22132 GCA_900302635.1 Chatrabus melanurus
ATATAATATATGGAATAATATCATCATAAAGAAAGGCCACCAGAGATCTCCTTCAAAAGAACTGTGGACAAAATCTGGACAAATTTCACACTAAAGTTTTGCTGGATATCTGTTGGACAGGTAAGACCGCACTCACTACTTGGTTTGCCAAAATGAGTCAGCGAGTAGACTAACACTTTACCATGGCCTTAATTACATGTTTTTTCCCCCTAGTTCTAAGTTAGAAATTCCAAGCTCCCAGTTTCCAACAAATGCAGCATGATCTTCATACTTAATGCCCACGCTTCTTCTTTCAAGTCATCTGCAAAATCTCATGGAGCAAACTCACAATATTTGCCATGGAATCCCCCCAAAATAAACATTTTTACCAGCAATAAAATTAGCTGTAATTTTGTGATATAACACAAAAATCATTGTTTTCTGAAGGTTTTTTTTCATCAAATTATCTTGCTTAAGCCTGCTATAAACTCAAATATATATTGTGATAACAATCAGAGAAAAGGAGAAAATGAGAGCACGGTACATTATTTATACAGTCAAATTTTTACTTAATTATCAAAATAGTTGATTATTTGCTAATGATCAGTTAATTGTTTCTGCAATAGTTTTAAGTTTGGCATTTGCTTTCTTTGCCCAAAGCCTCAGGCATTGCTATAAAGAAAAGAGAAACAGAAGAAAGCTTGTCAGTGAAGGCCAGATTAGCCCACGGCCTCCAGGGCCACTGTCCAAAAGAGAAGATAAAAGAGCTTATTAATAGCCCTTAGATTTACGTACACTAAGTGGATGTTTATGTTGGAACTTGCTGCTTATGTGTGAACATCCAACAACTGTAAACAGTGCCATTCAGGTCCCATTTCCTTGACATCATTGATATTGTTTCAACCAGCAAAATAAGCGTCCAGAGTTTAAAAAACATGGTTTGGGTATTATCTTTTAAGTGGTTGCACAGTTCGGGCTCCCCAGGGCGGTAATCAAGGAGCTTCATTGTGAACTTCCTCTTCTGCCGCTTCACATTTTGCTGACTTTTCGAGCAACACCACTGACAGAAGCACCGGTGCGTTAGCATGACGCCGTGCCCTATTGGACATAACACAACCAGTATTGTGCGACATTCATACCGGCCAATAAACCCCGTGACGAAAAATACAATACCTTTGTCAGAGTTCCTCAACAACCACTTGGAAGAGACAATAAGTTAGATCGGGATTCTTTGGGAAGCATACAACGCGTCTGTAACCCCCACTGCTTTTTATTGGACAAATATAAAATTAACAACATTCTGGAGCTGTAATAGCGAGCCAGGCTGCTTCCAACACAAATTTCCAGTTTGAGGTCAGTTGTATAATCCCATAAAAGTTTACAAGAGGTGCTTAAAGAAGAGCTGTCACTTTACAAGAAACAAACTTTTCTAATTAATCATCCAGTTAATAACCACAGGGTTTTTTAAAAAAAAGTGCAGCCAGTCTGACACGTGCCCCTATTAAAGGTAAAGAGACGGCAAAGCCAAAGCTAATGGATATCGACATAAATCAGTATAAAGTCTCCAGTTAAAACTGCCTTTCTGGAGCAACTAATAAGAAGACTGTTAACGTACAATGCACACCAAAGAGAAGCGAGCAAACTTTTAGGATTAAATTTTATATTCCCCTACTGCACGTTAAAATACGTAATTTCCCAAACTGCACAGCGGAGGCAACAGCACGGTGAGAGCCAACAACTTTAATGTGGTGGAGCTGGCTGCAGACTTATGTGACGAGTTTTATGTCCTGCCACCATGAACATGGGACATTATTCGTCTGTGTGCAGACAAATGCTTATAAACACGATAGCTCAAGATCAGTACATTAGATAGAGATAAGGAGTTGGGCTCCCAGTAAGTAGACGTGTTCGATTCCCAGCCGCTGCCTGTCCGTGTCCTTGGCCAAGACACTTCATCTGCATTGTCATAGTCCACCCAGCTGTAAATGGGTACCAGCCTTGGCTAGGGAAGTAATCTGAGTCAGACTGGTGTCCTTTCCAGGAGGAGTTGTTTACTCTCATCCGACTCACACTATGGAATCCTGGGCTAAGCTCCAGCATCAACGGGCCTCAGGACTTAACTTGCTTCTTCTTCTGAATAATGGAGAAGTGCTTATCAGATTTTTTGGGGAGTTTTGTGTATAAATGTGCATACTAATGTGGGGAACACGATGGTGGCACTGTGAAATAATGGTAGTACTCTTGGCTCATAGCAAAAAGGTCTGGGGGGCCCACAAGTGCCCCAATCACCATGTGCATCTGGAGTGCATCCGGTGTAAAACTAGTCAAATCAATATCTGCTATGGTGAACCCATTATATCTCATTAGTGCTTAAGGCGCAGTCACACTATGATGTTTGGGTGCACGAAGATGAGCGTATTTGCACATGGTGGTGATCGGTAGCCTCCGCTAGCCTCTGCTAGCCTTTGGCGGCGTTTGGTGGTGTTCGCTGATGAATTGCGACCGCGTCCAAAATTTTCAACATGTTGAACAATTTTCACCGTTTGCCGATGTACCTGCGGCTACTTAGGAGACCGTTACAGACCGTGGATCGTAGATGGGCACGTTGCGCACGGTAGCCCTTGCTAGCCTGTGGTACTGGTGCGAACAGTCTCCAAAAGCCCAAGTTACTGGTGCGATCGTGTTCGCTGGCTAACGTGTGGGTGTTTGTTCGTCTACTTGCTGAGAATCACTGGACAGCAGTGTGTCAAACCCCTCTCCCGAACGTTTCCACATTGGCAACAGTCTCGCTTGTAATAATGGAGCGCTGGATCACGGCTGCCTCTGCTACAAACATGTTGTGAAAAGCTGTGATGCGTTTGAGGTTCACTACCAAACTCCGGGAAGGTAATTTTCGCTGACGTGTGGCCACTTTTCTCTCCTTTTCTCTCGCTTTCACCTCGTTCACCAGTTGCTGGCCCAAACGTCCTAGTGTGACTGCACCTTTAGCAGTTGCTAGTTCATTCATGTTCACACCATGGGTGCCTCATGTGGAGTAGATGTTGTGATGTGAGTGTTGTTTTCCTATTTGCATTTTCAAGTTTTCATAAAAAGAGAAAATTCATATGGAGTAGACCGCTTTGAGTTTTGTGCTTAACAGTCTTGATCTACTTGCAAATAGGTACAGTTCCCACAATTACCATCCACGCTGTCATACTGTGACTTAATTTGTCAGAGCTGATAATTATAATTTTAGCGTGCTACCATGGTGAAGCAGATAACATTATTCTTTTCAGTCACATTATGTCCCTCAAAATGTACATGGGACATTATGCACCCCAACTTCCTCTTGCTGAAAGATGGATTAACAGAGGAAAATTCAGAAAAAAGACTGGTGACATAAAAACCAAGGCTTTGAACCAGCTCAAGGAACAAAAACAAAAACCAGAACAATTGACATGTAGTATCACTAGGAACAAAGACAAAACCAGAAACATTATATTCTTTAATGTTCTGGAACAGAAATATTTATTTGAAATAATGGTAACTGGGGCAGCTTAGTGGTTAGTACTGTTCCCTCAGAGCGAGAAGGTCTCAGGTTCGCTTCCTACCCCTTCTTTTCTGTGTGGAGTTTGCATGTTCTCCCCTTGTTTGCATGGGTTCCCTCCGGGTGCTCCAGCTTCCTCACACCTCCAAAGACATGCAGGTTAGGTGAATTGGTGACTCTAAATTGACCGTAGGTGTGAGTGAGAGTGTGAATGTGGTTGTCTGTCAATATGTGTCGGCCCTGTGATGGACTGGCGGCCTGTCCAGGGTGTACCTCGCCTCTCACCCAATGACCGCTGGGATAGGCTTCAGCCCCCCCGTGACCGTTAATTGGAATAAGTGGGTATGGAAAATGAATGAATGAATGAATGAATTCGGAGATAAGCATTGGCACCAATGGGCCTCGGGGCCTGTACAAATTAAAATATTTTCTGCTTGCAAAATCTTGGTGTTGAGTTTAATTTCTGTCTTCATTTGAATGTCTTGCACATCTTTGAATGGCAAAAAGAAATTTACCAGCTGCAGGTGATTAAAGTAAAATTGGGTGTGGTCTGCCTGTTTCCAACTGGAGGAGGTAAATATTGTACTAAAATTCATCACTGTCTCAATTCAATTCAATTTATTTATATAGCGCCAAATAACAACATAGTCGCCCCAAGGCTCGTCACTGTTTGATGGACAGGCTAACATGTAAAGAGAAATGATGTTGGAAATAGTTAGCTAGTAGTTAGCCTAAACAATGTGCCCAGCATACCCGAGCTTGTTAACTGTGTCATTCACGATAGCCTATATCAATAGAAATTTTTATAACATCCAAAAGATACATATTATTATGTTACATAGCCTTAGATGGGACATTATTAACTGGTATTTCATTTGGTTCTAACTAATTCCAGAAGTCTAATTTTCTGGTGGAACTCAAAACTGGATGTATTAAAATAAAGATTCTGCCCGAAACGACCAGACTGAAAACAGGTTTGAAGCCCTCATTAAAACTGATTAAATGTATAATGAAACCCCAAAATTACTTTGCCAGAATGTTGGTAGAGCTTAATATTTTTCTACAAAATAAATCTGTTGTCAAACAATCTTGATTTTGGAAATTTTGATGTTCATGAACATACAATATGAGACCAATCGTATTTGCTGTTCAACCTGCCATATGTAACACATCCATTTAACATCTAGAACACATAGAACGGGAGTGTGGTGGTGTTAATGGATTGGTTGACACGAGCACCATGTTCAGGATTCCAGGCTAGAGTGTTCTCTAAGTGTATAAGAACCCTGCATCGTTGTTCTGCCAGGACATCAAAGGGACAACCCAAGCTATGTGAACAATGATTCCCAGCTATATATAGAGAAAGTGATGGACGAAGAGAGTTAGACATGTATGAGGTCACTGTCAGAATGCAAGGATCATCCATGCCAACATCCATCAGGTGATGAAAGAAGTGTATACGTCTTTGCTGTCTTTCTAGGGTCAGTTTCTGAAAGTGGGCCCTGTCAGATCACGAAGAGGACAAAGTTATCTGGAAATACCAACTTTCAGGCACACCTCACCTTCCAAACAAAGAGGGAAGGGCAAGTTTTACCTGCTTAACCCCTGTCCATCTAATGTCAGCTGGGTTGGGTTTTATAACATGTGAGACCTCTTTGAGATAAAATCACTGAGAGATTAAGCTCGTGTATCAGAGATTAGGCTAAATTTGTTTTCTCTCATTTAACCCTGGTTGGGGATATTCCCTGGGTCTGCCCCCCTAGGCCTGGGCATAATGCCATTAGTGGTGTTTTGTTGACAGCAGGCAACGGTAAATGAGGCCCCGCTTTAATCAGCGGCATGCCGTGCTGGTGTCAGAGTTCCTTCCATGTCTCCCAGGTGAAAGATGAGCAGGGAGAGAGGTGTTGTCTCCACGTTAATTAAAACTGCTCCCCTCATACGAAGACTCGGCAGTGGTACCACCAACCCACTCCCTGGAACCACGGTTGTAGTCTCAGAACAGACACTAGCCATTAGCCTGGAGAGCATGGAGAGGGGCAAGCAGCAAGGGGTGTAATTAATCAGACTGAGATCATGTTCTAAACACTTAAAAGCAAGAGGGGGGTAGTTTTTACGCAGATCTGTTTTGGTTTATATGGCAACAGAAATGTGGCGCAGGTGTTTCTACTGGAAAGAGCTCTTCATTATGAAGTAGTAAGAGGGTGAAAGAGTTTTTATCTCAACTGTATCAAATATGTGAAGCACGTGGATTTAGATGCACTCCTTTGTTCAAACACAAAACGCCACACCTGCATCTTAGTTTTCATGCACGGCTTTCTTTTTTTGTTGCATTGCATTTGTGTTGTGGTGCCTCAAAACAAAAACTGCATAGGGCAGTCAGCAGAATGCATTTCTCTGCTAAAGGTGCAGTCACACTATGACGTTTGGGCCAGCAACTGGTGAACGAGGTGAAAGCGAGAGAAAAGGAGAGAAAAGTGGCCACACGTCAGCGAGAATCACGTTCCCGGAGTTTGGTAGCGGACCTCAAACGCATCACAGCTTTTCACAGCATGCATGTAGCAGAGGCAGCCGTTATCCAGTGCTCTATTATTACAAGCGGGACTGTTGCCAACGTGGAAACGTTCGGGAGAGGGGTTCGACACACCGCTGTCCAGTGATTCTGATCAGGTAGTCAAACAAACACCCACACATTAGCCAGCGAACACAATGACACCAGTAACTCAGGCTTTTGGAGGCTGTTCGCACCGGTACCACAGGATAGCGAGGGCTACCGCACGCAACGTGCATGGAGCGACAAGCTACGGTCTGTAACGGTCTCCTACGTAGCCACAGGTATGTTGGCAAACGTTGAAAAATTTTCAATATGTTTAAAATTTTGGACGCGGTCACCGTACACCATCGAACACCGCCGAACACCACGAAATGCCACCGAAGGCTAGCACAGGCTAGCAGAGGCTACCGATCACTGACGTGTGCAAATACGCTCATCTTTGTTGACCCAAACATCATAGTGTGACTGCGCCTTAAAGAGCAACAGGCTCTTGAACCATATTACACATAAACACATTTTTTTTTATCTGAAGTCGTTTCTTTGTTTCATAAAAAATTGACAAAAATGCAGAAAAAAATCTTACCATCTTGCAAAAAAAACAACAAAATTCCCTTCTCTCAGATCTGGATCCACACCAAAGTTTGATACCACCTTCTTCTGACTTCTCCTTCACCAAGTTTAATGAAACTCAATCTTCACATTTTTTGAGTAATCCTGAGGAAACATCAACCAACCAACTAATAAATCAACCAATGAAAAACCAACCGACCAATCAACAGATATGAGTGAAATTATAATGTTCATGTAATAGGTAAAATGCTTTTATATAGAAAACTTGGATTTGGGTGCAAATTTCAATCAAGTCATGTCTGGGAGTATGCGCTGCTGCTGTGCGTTGCCCCATCCACCACACCGATCCATCACAAACTCTTAAGAGTAACCATCTATCTATCGCAGCTAGGTGAAGTGAGGGCATCCCCTTGGCCTTCTCCAGCCACGAGGGCACCTGCGTGCTGGATCATGCTTGGAAAAATGCAGAATATGTCCAGAAGTTTGGAGCTGACAGTCCCTCACAATGCAATGACACTCCTCATGTGAGTCTACCTAAGTAACCGCTCATTTGACACAAAGTCATTCCAGTGGTACCCAAGGATCCTCTGATGAGACGAAATACCAAAGACATCCAGTCGTAAACTTAGGTTACTGGTTAGCATCCAAGTCTCACCACCATACACTACAAGGAGCATCATGAACCTAAAGACTTGGGCTCCAACAAAATTGTTGGCTTTGCCAAACACGTCTGTTCAACGACCTCATGAAAAATTTGAATGACTATTAGACTATAAGAAGACATACAGAGCAACAAACACAACAAAACACAAAAGATCAGGCTGCTGAACACATAGTTGAACATAGACCAAACAATTTACATCTTGGTATGCCACTCCATTCTGGTATGGGGTGCAGAATTGCTATAGTTGATACTAGACCAACTGGAACCAAGAAACACAACATCAGAATAGAGAACAGTGGTTCATGAAGTTTCCAATCAGCAGACAGAAGTTAAGTGCTATTGTTTATTTAGTAATGAAAAAAGACATGACAAGACATGGTACGATCGTCCCACTTAGAAATGTGCAGATAAACTTGATGACTAATTCTTCCAATTGACAAATCTCAAGTAAATGTTGGGTTGAATTTGCAACTCATCTATTTTCTCATTTCCCACTTTCCTTTTGCTTTGACCCAATACAACGTAGACACATTGCCTGAGCAGCTTTATTATTTACTCAGAAATCCCATCCTCCACAGCTTCCTGTTCCCTGGAAAAGAGACATCGTTTCCTGGTGGATCAACTAGATGAATCAGACACAGAGGTGGAGATGCTGCTTTAGCCTGGCTCTACCCAGTTACAATAACACCTTCATGCTGTTCATCCCAGCAGCCCATCCTGAAACACCAGCCCCATCGCAGCCAGGAACACCATCAGGAGGCCTCCTTTGCCCTCAATCTACCCTGGACAGATGAGACAAAGACTGGCTGGTGGGACAGAGGGGGGTGGTCAAGGAGTCCCCCACATGCACTATGAAACATAGTGGCCTCTGATGCAAATGAGGTGGTAGAGGCAAAGGGAGAAGAACAACATGAAGGGAAAAACAGACACAAAGGAGGGATGGGAGGGGAGATGGCCTCTTAAAGTAGAATAGCACCGATGGTTTTTTTCACATCTCTGCAGTAGTGAGTGTCAATCAAGTGGTCAGCATTAGGCTGGAGTAAGTAGACCTAATGTCCTTTTTGCTCTGCTCTACCCCCACTGCCAGCACCTCCCCAATTCCCCACCTTCCACAAACCCCTTGTGACCACATGAATCTGACGAGTGACAGCTTGCCATCCTGTAATTTGCCAATTTACACGCATGTCAAAAAGCCAGGCCATAGTGAATTATGGCCTCAAAGTGGGATAAGCCAAACAAGTGCAGGAGATCAGCAGTAGAAGGCAGGATAATGGAGATGACGGGGAAACACCAGGATGAAATAGATTTGAGTAAAGGCTACTTTCACAGTGTGTGAAAACCTGACTGTTGGGATTGCATAGCATGGCCCAATGGGTATTTTTCCACATGCCTTGTGCATTTGTGTGTGGGAGGTTATCTGAGTCTGATTGTGTTGTACACATTTGTGTATGTGTTATGTGAGTACGAGTGTGTCTGCTGACAAGACCATGTATGCCATTTGTCTTCGGAGCATCGGTGTGAGAAGTTGAACGAGTCTATCTGTTGCTGCCGTGCAGAAACGTGGGGGATGATGGTGATTATCCATGGCTGAGCCATTAATCTTGAGCATTATCAACACCTTGCTAGTGCAATCTGTGTTTCAATCCAGCAGTCCTTGAATACTTCTTCTCCAGTATTCAGCTGTGGGCTATAAAGTCCTTTCAAACATGCAGGCTGCAACATTTCAGGCATCATCTAGTTATTGAACGCTCTGCATTTGGACTTTAAAAAAATGTAACTCCAGTATGGTAAAGATACAAAACAAGTTCACTTAAAAAAAAAATTTTTTTTTAAACTTTAGTCATATTAAAACATGGTTAACAATCAAGCTTCTGAGTGTTCTACTGACCTTTGACAATTGTGTCATATGATAAAAATTTTGCACAAATTATGTAAAAGGAAATACATACATGGGTATCAATGAGACGTCTGCAGGTGAGCTGTAAACGAACTCAATGGGCCCTTTTCCAAACCTTGAATTTGCATAATGTCAATATTAACACATTATAGCATTTTATGATACTGACAACATATATTGGTGGTGATATTAATAAATTTATATCAGAACTATTTACCCATTACTTTACTCTTACTGTAAACATCCACTAAAAATCAAATGTCTGACTAATAGCAAGCAAGTGTCACTTCTGCCTTGGCTAGCTTAACTTGCATTATTTTATTGCTATTTTGTGAGTATGTTCTGTTTTTGTAAGCCCCGGTATTATTGCCTTGTCCATTGGTACTCATTAAACAATTTTTTCAAACTTTTTTTTTCACAAATGAAGCAATCATCAAAGTTGAGTGGAGCACTCAGAGGCTTGATTGCTAACAATGTTATGATTACGGTTGTAAAAAAGTGAAATTATCTTGAGAAGGATGGTAGAATCTTTATAAAGTACGTCAGTGTAATACACTGAGCAAAGCATTCAACTCAGCAATAAAAAATATGGCCGCATATTGGTTGAGGCATACAATATATTGATTTTGGATTGCAATAACTTCAATGTGTATTTAAAATGCTTAAGAGCTTTTCTTTTTGTGCCAAGGAAGTGCTTCTGGTAGATTTCACAATGTGTACAATTTACGAGTTCACTAGTAAATTATTATAACTTATTTTAAGAAGAAGGAGAAGCACAGGGTGATGTATAAGCGTGGAGGAAGGTGCACACAGATAGACTACATTCTATCTAGGAGATGCAACTTAAAAGAAATTGCCTAGCAGTTAGTGTGACTGCTTTCAATGTGGAAGGTTCCTGGTTTGAATCCCACCCCTGCCCATTCTCCATGTAATGTGGAGTTGCGTCAGGAAGGACATCCAGCATAAAATGTGTCAAATCTACATGCAGATCCATGTGGGATCTGCTGTGGTGACCCCGAGTTGAAATTGAAAGTAGATTATTATTATAAGATGGTGGCAGGGAAGAGCGTAACTAGACATCATCAGATGGTTGTGTGTAGGATGACTTTGGAAAAGAAGAAGAGGAAGAAAATGAGAGCTGAACCAAGGATCAGATGGTGGAAGCTGAAGGAGGAAGACTATTGTGTGAAATTCAGGGAGGAGGTGAGACAGGCACTGGATGGAGGTGAAGTGATTCTGGGCAACTGGACATCTACTGCAGATGTGGTGAGGGAGACAGCTCGGAAGGTACTGGGTGTGACATGTGAACAGAGGGAGGAAGACAAAGAGACTTGGTGGTGGAATGAAGAAGTGCAGGAAAGTATAAGGAGAAAGATGTTGGTGAAAAAGAATTGGGAAAGTCGCAGAGATGATTAAAGTAGACAGGAGTACAAGGAGATGCAAGGAGATGCAGGTGAAAAGAGATGTGGCAAAGGCTAAGGAACAGGCATATAGTGAGCTGTACATGAAGTTGAACACCAAGGAAGGAGAAAAGGACTTATACCGATTGGCCAGACAGAGGGACCGAGCTGGAAAGGACGTGCAGCAGGTTAGGGTAAGGATGAAGTGAGGACAGCTATGAAGAGGATGAAGAGTGGAAAGGCAGTCGGTCCAGATGACATACCAGTGGAGGCATGGAGATCTTTAGGAGAGATGGCAGCGGAGTTTTTAACCAGATTGTTTCAA
>OMMV01236808.1:0-11952 GCA_900302635.1 Chatrabus melanurus
TGGACAACTGGAAAAGTGCTGCAGATGTGGTGAGGGGGACAGCTAGGAAGGCACTGGGAGTGACATCTGGACATAGGAAGGAAGACAAAGAGACTTGGTGATGGAATGAAAATGTTCAGGAAAGTATAAGGAGAAAGAGGTTGGCGAAGAATTGGGATAGTCGGAGAGATGATGAAAGTAGACAGGAGGACAAGGAGATGTGACGTAAGGTGAAAAGAGAAGTGGCAAAGGCTAAGGAAAAGGCATATAGTGAGCTGTACATGAAGTTGAACACCAAGGAAGGAGAAAAGGACTTATACCGATTGGCCAGACAGAGGGACCGAGCTGGAAAGGACGTGCAGCAGGTTAGGGTGATAAAGGATGCAGATGGTAATGTGCTGACAAGTGAGGAGAGTGTGTTGAGAAGGTGGAGGGAGTATTTTGAGGAGCTAATGAATGAAGAGAATGAGAGAGAGAGAAGGCTGGATGATGTGGAGAGAGTAAATCAGGAAGTGCACCGGATTAGTAAGGATGAAGTGAGGACAGCTATGAAGAGGATGAAGAGTGGAAAGGCAGTCGGTCCAGATGACATACCAGTGGAGGCATGGAGATCTTTAGGAGAGATGGCAGCGGAGTTTTTAACCAGATTGTTTCAAAAAATCTTGGAACTTGAGAGAATGCATGAGGAGTAGAGAAGAAGTGTACTGGTTCTGATTTTTCAGAATAAAGTTGATGTGGAGAGCTGCAGAAACTACAGAGGCATAACATTGATCAGCTACAGCATGAAGTTATGGGAAAGAGTAGTGGAAGCTAGGCTTAAAAAAGAGGTGAAGATCTGCGAGCAGCAATATGGTTTCATGCCGAGAAAGAGCACTAGAGATGCAGTGTTTGCACGACAAGTGCTGATGAAGAAGTACAGAGAAGGCCAGAACGAGTTGCATTCTGTGTTTGTGGATTTAGAGAACGCTTATGATAAAGTACCATATGGCGGCGTGGTGGCCAAGCGGTTAAAGCAATCGCTTTCAGTGCAGAAGGTTCCGAGTTCAAGGCCACCCCTGCCCATTCTCCATGTAATGTGCAGTTGCGTCAGAAAGGGCATCCGGTGTAAAACTTGTGCCAAATCAACATGCAGATCCGATGTGGCGACCCTGAGTTGAAATTGGGAGAAGCCGAAAGGACTTACTATGATAAGGTACCAAGAGAAGAGTTGTATTGTATGAGGAAGTCTGGAGTGGCAGAGAAGTATGTGAGGGTGGTGCAGGATATGTACAAGGACAGTGTGACAGCTGTGAGATGTGCAGTAGGAATGACAGATGCATTCAAGGTGGTGTTGGGATTACATCAAGCTCTCTGAGCCATTTCTTGTTTGGAATGTTGATGGATGAGATCAGACAGGAGTCTCCATGGACAATGATGTTTGCAGATGACATGTCATCTGAAGTGAGAGTAGAGAGCAGGTTGAGACTAGCCTGGAGAGGTGGAGATACGCTCTGGAGAGAAGGGGAATGAAAGTCAGTCAAAACAAGATGGAGTATGTTTGTGAATGAAGGGGAGCACGGTGGGATAGTGAGGTTGCAAGGACTAGAAGTGGAGGTAGATGAGTTTAAATACTTGGGGTCAACTGCCTAAAGTAATGGAGAGTGTGGCAGAGAGGCGAAGAAGAGAGTGCATGCAGGATGGAGTGGGTGGAGAAATGTGGCAGGAGTGATTTGTGATAGACGGCTTAGAGATGGTGGCGCTAACCAGAAGGCAGAGCTGGAGGTGGCAGAGCTGAAGTTACTGCGATTTTCTCTGGGAGTGATGAGGATGGACAGGATTAGGAATGAACATATCAGAGGGACAGCACAAGCTGGACTGTTTGCCTCGCCTATTTGTTTCCACAGAGTCCCATATGCGGTGAGGAAGAACACCGGCATTAAAATATGGTACAAACCAGAGTTATTGAAGTTTTCATTCGTTATTTCTTTTATTTTGTTATTATTTTTGTGTTCAATTAAGTTTTATGCGTTGTTGCACATCACTGTGTGACGTGCAACTTATGTAAGGTGTGTCTGAGTGCTGAGCTCTTAAAATATCACAAAGTCAATGCAATAGACTATAGAACCACTTAGGTGGTCTAAAATGGAACCGCTTTCTTGTGTTGGACGCTATGAATGTGCCAGCTTTGTGCTTGACCACACACCTCATTTTTAGATGAACATGCCAATAGGCACACAGATGAGTGCAAGGTCATTTTGTATTGAAGGAACATGGGATGCTGGGCGTGAAAATGACAACTGCATTGGGTGGAAACTAGCAAAGACACCTTTACACATGATGGAATATGGGGCGCTTAGTTTGTGCTTTCAAATTCAGACTCCTAGTAGAACCCTTAATTCTGCAGCCATCCTGCTCTGTGTACACCTGATCCCATCAGATCTCAGAAGTGAAGCAGAGTAGGTCCTGATTAGTACTTGCCTAGTAGACTGCTTGGGAAGACCAGGGGCTGTGTGTGTTTCTCCATGAGTTGTTTCAGGAAGGGCATCTGGCATAAAACTTGCGCCAAATCCCAATGCAAATCTGTACTTGATCTGCTGTGGCAACCCCGAGCACCAGGGAGCAGACAAAAGACAAACAACAACAACAAGCAGGACCCTTAATTCAACCTCAAAGCTAAGCTCACCTTATTCAAAAATTGGTGGGACCTCTTAGTGTGGTTTGGTACATACTCCCATAGGATTTTTGTGCAAAGATTGTTGTTTTGTTTTTTTTGCTGTTTTGAATTCATTTGGGGCTAGACTGTCAGAAAATAATGGAGTTCAAATTTTCAGACCTTTCCCTCCCTTCCTGGGGGGGTTGGGGGTGGTCTCCATTTTGGCCACCTCAAAACTAACTATGCACCTATTTCCGCCATTTGTCAACCAATTTTCAAAATGTTGGAGTCATTTTCTAGGATTATAGGCATACTAAGATGATTGATTGTACTTTTGGAGCAAATTTTTAGACCATACCTCTATCTTCGCCATATGTAAACCAGATTTCATAATGTTCGAGTCATTTTGTAGGTTGTTAAGGATACTGAATTGATTAATTATACTTTCAGAGCAAATTTTCAGACCCAAAACCTTCAAAACAACTCTATTATGAAAATTGGTTAACAAATGGCGAAAATAGGGGCACAGTTAGTTTTGAGGGGGCAAAACGGAAAGTGACCCCCCCCCCATAAAAGGGGGGAAGAGTCTAAAAAATTCCTCTAAAGCTATAATAAATAATCTTAGTATCTCTATAAACCTACAAAATGACTCTAACATAATGAAAATTGGTTAACAAATGGCGAAAATAGGGGCATAGTTAGTTTTGAGGGGTGCAAAATGGAAATGGCCCCTCCAGGGAGGGGGGAGGGGTCTGAAAATTTGAACCCCATCATTTTCTGACTGTCTGGTTCCTATTGAAGCCAAAACAGCAAAAAAAATCAATCAATCAATCAATCAATTTTAGCACAAAAATCCCATGGAAGCTGATTTCTTGACCATACCATACCACACTATCTACACTCTTTAATAAGGGCATCTTTTTTTTCTATACACCTGTCCAGGTTAGCTTTGCAATGTCAATGTGCAATTTATTAGTAAAGACAATATTACAAGGAATAAACTCAAACACTGGCCAAATCAGAACAACCAGTTGCCTACCACAAAAGGACTTGGAACCTCACTCCTATTTATTTATTTATTTTTACTCCTGGTGGACTTGGAAATAAACCTTTAAAGTTTTTAGGTGGAAAAATATAGTCCCTTCTACACATATACACACATACTGTACACTAGGTTTGGCACAGAAAGACCCTTGAAGCCCGTATAAATCCCTGTCAGGAACCCAGCCAACCTTTCTGCCCCTTGCTGGTGAAAACCATATAATAGTCTGAAGAACCAGAAACACATTTTCTGGATAGTTGGCAGTAAATGTCCCATAATGGTTCAGGCTGGGTAACTTTCAATTTTTCTTTTATTGTTGGGTCCAGAAACTAGAAAAAAAGTGACTAACAAATGTAAATACACCGTGAGGATTCTAGTGTGTGAAAGTGTGGAAGTGGTGAAACCACAGGCCGCACAAACATGGGTCGACTACCAAAATAAATGTTCCACATAATAGTTTTGTATTATACACAAAAATACCACGTCAGCACTTGGAAATTCTTTGCACTGCCACACTGACATGAAGTCACGTTTTATGAAGCCCCAGAAGTCATGGTGTTATCATTGCAGCCTCTCATTTGGCAGTGCGGTGGCTGAGTGTGCCCTTTTATACTTGTTTAGCAATGTTAAACATCCCCAAAACAAACTCGATCAATGATTGACATTTGACAAAGAAGCCCTCTCAGCTGAAGGAGAATTCCAAACCATCCGTGAAAGTGAAAATGAGAAGCAATTCTGTTAAACACTTCACATTAAAATGGCTATTTACCACACGATTGTAGCTGAGTGGACGTTTAAATGTCTCACAAAGTAATCTTGCCTCGGGTACAGTTCAGTAAATTCCCTAACGCTGGCCTTGCAATCTGTCTTACATTACTCAGCTTCCCAAGTGTGAAATGTTAGAGAGCCAAAAAGAGGACAAAGCAAATGTTTGTGCGTTTTCAAAGCTGTGTCATTTACACAAAGGTCAGGACATCTATAGTAAGATACAATGTGCCATATTCAGAGTATTCACATTCAAACTTTGTGGTTAGATACAATTCATTTTTATGACTAAAACTCAAATTTAATATGTGGCTAATTACATCTGGAGGATTAAGATTCTACCAGTGAGTTGTATTGGTTATTGTTTTCATTTAAAACGGTGCCTTCTATTACTTTTTGATCTTTATGTGTTTTTACCTGCCTCTAAATTTACCTAACTAAAAGTAAAGGCTTATTATTCTTCTCAAGTTCAACAATGATTACAAGATCACTGAAATACTTGGGCGAACAGAGGATTTTATCCTCCGCTGGCCATAAGGCATGAAGGGGAATATACAGTTGTGGTCAGAAGTTTACATACACTCATCATGAGCATGAATGTCATGGTAATTTTGGGCTTTTAATGATTTCTTTGAACTGTTCTTTAGCCAGGGTGGAATTATTGTACAGCATACATCATTAATGACTTTAAAAAAAACAAGAACTGGGTGCACAAGTTTGAATATATTTTGGATCTTCTACAATCCACACAGGGTCAAAATTATACATACATGCTCAAATATATACATACAGTCACTTAAATCTTTTAATAAGTGGTGCTGTAGGTTCAACAATGTATTTTAACGTGCCAAGGATTGACTACAACTGGTAGTTTCTCTTTGCCAGCATAAAACTTATGTATTTGACAGCACTCATTAAACTGACCAATACTCAGAAGAATGGGGAATTCCAAGGAACTCAGTGAAGATCTAAGAAGGCGAATTGTAGATTTACACAAGTTGGGAAGGTCTGTTGGACCCATTTCTAAACAACCGCAGATTCCAAGATCATCCGTTCAAACAATTCTTCATAAGTACAAGTTAGTTGGATGTGTCATCACTTTGCCAAGGTCTGGAAGAAGACCCAAACTGTCACCCTCAGATGAGAGGAAATTGGTTAGGATGTTCAGGAACAATCCAGGAACCACCAAGGCTCAGGCCGACCATGAACTGGAAACATCTGGAACACCAGAGTCACTGTCCATAGTGAAGCAAGTTTTACATCATGATGGACTGAGAGGGTGCAGACCAAGAAAGAAGCCCCTGCTCCAAAACCGACACCTTCAAGGTACACTGAAATTTGCAGCTGCCCACATGAACAAGTCAAATGCCTTCTTGTTTTTTAAAATCATAGAAATTATTATCCCAAAATTACCATGACATTCATGTCCATGATGAGTGTATGTAAACTTCTGATCACAACTGTAGGAATGCAGTCCTTCTGTGAATTAGTGCTTTAGTCATACTTTTCTGTACCCATTATAACTTGAACTAAAATTGATCAGATTGTCACCAAATTTGAACGGGGCATTTTCTGACGGCATGCCTGTTCCAAAAAGGTGATGCTGGACCCAGCTTCACCTTCAGTTAAAGATGAAAGATGAACTCCAAAATACAATTCAACATGTAGGACTGGACAAAGGCTTTAAACTTTTACATTACTACATTGTAATATTGCAAAACTACAAAATATGTTATATTTATTCATTAATTAAAAAAGTAAAATTTGTGATCAGATTTCACTTTTAAAAATACATAATATTTTGGATGTAATTTTTAATTTTTTCAGGTAATGCATAAGAAAATGACCTTGCATTTAATTCAAATTTTTTTCAGTTTTTTTTTTTTTTTTTGACTCGGCTGACTGGGCTGCTCTCTGGGACATCCTGAAACTTTGCAGGATCTCCAACAAGTTTCATCGTAGCTCGTTCATACATGGGTACTATGAGTGTTGTGCAGAACAGAGGCAGAAACTCTGACTTGTTGCCAGTGATGACTGGCATTCGTCAGAGATGTTTTCTGGTTCCTACTCGGTTCAGTGCTTGACTGGACTGGGCGTTAGGTAGGGTTGTTTAGGAGCATTTGCCGGTGAGGAAAGGTTTACTGACCTCAGCTTCACGGATGATGCTGTGATCTTTGGGGAATCAATGGATACCCTGATTGCAGTACTTGAGAAGCTGAGTGAGAAGTTGGAGTGTCTGCATTTGTGATTGTCCTCGATCAAGACTAAGATCCAGGCTTTCAAAGACTTCCTGGACTCAGCCATCAGTAATGTATCTGTGTGCAGTGAAAGTGTCAAACTTGCAGAGACATTCATTTATCTCAGCAGTGACATTCATGTCTCTGGATCCTTGGCCTTTGAGGTCAAGAGACGCCTGGAAAGAACTTATTGAGTCATGAGGTCCCTCAACAGAGGTGTCTGGTGATGTTGATTCCTTTGCAGGAGAATGAAAGTCCAAGTCTTTCAAGCCCTGGTGCTTACTGTCTTACTGCATGGTTGTGAGACTTGGCTAGCCAATGCTAAGACTGGATGTCTCTGGTGCTATGTCTCTTCAGAGAATCCTTGGGTACCACTGGAATGACTTTGTGAAATGAGCGGATACTTAGGCAAACTCAGATGAGGAGCATCATTTGCTTTGTGAGGGAACGTCACCTATGGCATTTTGGCCGTGTGGCACATTTCTCTGGGCATGATACAACACACAGGTGTCTCATTGTTGAGGATTTCAGCAATTGCAAAAGGCCAAGGGGATGTTCATGTTTCATCTGGTTTAAAACATTTGCACACTAATGCATTTTTTCACCATGACCACGTTTTAGCTGTTTTTACTTGCAAGCAAACAATGAGCTCATACTGCAGACTGTCAGCTTTAATTTGAGGATCAGTGCATCCAATTGGTCCCACACTGTTTTCATAATGACCAAAATTATTTGGACAATTGCTTGCTGGGCTGTTTCACATCTCGGTGTCTGTTACATTCTCATTATTTATTTATGCATCAGCACTGAAGGTGTCTAGAGTTGATTTCAGGTGTTGCATATCCTTTGGAGTTTAGAAAAAATCCACCATAAAAAAATGTGCTAAATAGTAAGGCACAGTATAGTAAATCTGCCTATCAGGCTGCCTCACAAACTGAACGACCACATAACAGACGAGTGAGGAAAGTCACCAAAAGACCCACACAAGCTTCAGTGACTGTGATTGGAGAGATTGTGTGTATAACAACTGATGCTTCACCAGTCACAGATATATGGAAGAGTGGCACAGGTAAAACTGCCAGAAGGCACATTCAGCCCAGCAGCCACTTTTCCAAATACTTTTGGCCCTTCAAAATAAGGCACCACCCACAACAATGGCTGCAAATCCTACACTGCTCACCCTGTTTGGATGTAGTTACTGTAACAACTCTAGTACAACTGGGGACCCCAGAGCAGAGAACCACACAGATGTAAATTTCAAACAGCCTTTATTTGCAGCCGATGGAACTGTAGTAGTTAATGCACACAGGAAGAGAAGTCCGTTCAAAAACAGAGTCCATGTGGGAACAAGCTGGTGAGTTAACCATGAACACAGGCTGAAGATCGGTGCACAAGAAGGTAGTCCGCGAAGCAACAGTGTCCGTGAGGGAAGCGGCAATCATAACCGGATGAACAGGTAGAGGGTTAAAACACAGTCATCAAACATACCAGGCAAACAGTCCAACAATCAGTAGGCAAGGCTTGAAGAACACAATGAGGCAGTGTGGGTCGGCAATAGGAAGTCAAACACGGAGAAAGAACGCAAGAAAGCAGGCACGGAAGTGCAACAATCTGGCACTGGAGTGAGGGGCTGTGAACGGCTATATAGTGCGTGAATCAATGAACGAGGAAATGAGTGTGCATGTGAACCAGAAGCCAGCGTGTCCCTCAAAACAGGAAGTAAAGCCAATGGAAGCACAGAAGAAACAAATGTATAAGAATAAAAGCATGAGGAGAAAAACACCAGGAACTGACTTGTCAACATTAAAGCATTGCAAGAGAAACGTCAGCGATAACAACTAGAAGCAGAAGTGGCGAAACATAAACACCAGAGATGTGAGCTAACTGTGAACCATGACAACTACACCATTTAAAATGACAGTCTGCATTTTGAGCTAATATTCTTTACATGAGTCCAACTATCCTGTGATAATCAAATAATAAAAATCTACATCAATGTCCAAATATATATGGACCTTACTGTATTTTTCACCCTGTGCTTCTCTGTTGTGGTCTGGGCTAAACCTGTTTCAGGTTGAGGAAGCAGTGGAACCAAAGGGGGGTTAAAAAAAAAAAAAAAAAACAGTTACTGGATATTACCCAGGGAGCCAGGGTGGAGAATCAGTTTCCATTTCACCGTGACCTTTCTCCAGTCCCAACGATGGTCAGCTCCACCACTGCCTCCTTCCTCTCCCATCCCCACTGAGCCACCTTCCCTTTGCTGCACTCTCTCCCTCTCTCTTTTTTTCATTTGTTAATCTAGCCATCTCCCACTTTGCTCGGATGGCGAGGAACACTCGCCGTGCTCCACCGCCACCAACAAAGAGGTCAAATTCCAGCGGCTCATCTCCCCTCTCATCAGCTGTTTGCTCTGATTTAAGTGTTAGCATTGCACGCAGTGCAACCGTGTAACTAATATGCAACTGTTGAAAACTAAGAAAATTACATCCAAACAACTCCGGATCAAATGAAAGACCACCAACTACTTCTAAATAAAGCTGTAATTGCAGTGAATTTTCCCCTCAGGATGGGAGTCATCTCTTTCCATCACTAAAAACTATTCTTAGTGTCTGTGAGTATTGTTTCAAGCCACCAGACGCTACTTTCATATTAAAACAAATGTGATGACGTTATTTCATGACGACAATGCGAGGAAGCTGTTTGTCACCCAGCTGAGCACTCAAACTCTGACACACTTTTGACACACCCAAATTGTATTTTTTTTTAATATACACTATATTTCCTTTTCCTTGACAATTTTACATCATTTCCACGCATATCCATTTGGAAATAGATATTCCAAATGGCACGTCTAAACCAGAACAAGCAGGAAATGCATAAGCACCCACAATAATTTTTAAATTTAAAGGTGTAGTCCCTTTCATTTTTGTTTTTTACCATTTAATTCAATAATAATTGTGCAAAGTTTGTATTTTGCACCAACAGTTGCACAAAATCATGGTGGCGTGGCAGAGAGAAGAATATTCTTGAAAAGAAGACAAATGGGAGACTCAAGCATCGATTTGATCCGTTTCCTTGTATGGAAGTCCTTCTGTGTTCCACTCCACCGTGATGCTGTGACTGGTGATGCAACAGACAAAAGCCGCACTATTCCCAATTTCTCCAATCACAGCTAGAGAAGAATCTAGCTCCTTCAGAGTTATTATGAATGTCTTGATGGCTTCCCTCACTCGTCTCCTTCTTGCACAGTCACTCAGTTTTTGAGAACTGCCTACTCCAGACAAATTTACCATAGAGTACCATACTGTTTGTATTTCTTATTAATTGATGGGAATAAAGTCCAAGACATATTCAGTAACTTGGAAATGTTCGTGTAGTCATCCCTTGACTTGTTGAAAAAAAACCCAAAACTGGCTATTAAAGTCATGATTTACTTGTGCTATATTCAAGGGTGCCTTTATTTATGCAACCCAATATTTTGGCTTTGATATTTCTATTTAATTTATGTCAAGTTGCAGAGATTTGTTTTTGGTTTGAGTTTAAAGCGGATAATTTTAGAAATTTTAATATAGAGAAGCCTGAATTCCTTTTTCTTTCAAAATGGCATACAGAAATTAAAATGTGTTAAAGCCCAAGGGTGTGTAGACTTTATATATCCATTGTAGGTTGTCATTAGATATATGGGAAGACAAAAGTGCTTTCCTTTCAAGTGATTACGTTATTGTTCATGCAGTGACAATATATCTAATCTATAATCTATAACAACATATATATATATTCATTCATTCATTTTCTACACCCACTTACTCCAATTAAGGGTCACGGGGGGTGCTGGAACCTATCCCAGCGGTCATTGGGTGAGAGGCGGGGTACACCCTGGACAGGTCGCCAGTCCATCGCAGGGATATATATATATATATATATATATATGCACAGAACCCTCAAACTCCCAGGCCTCTAGTAGAGGACCCGGGCTTGAGCAACTGAGCAACACAGACATGCTACCGTCCGGGGGGGATGAGAGGGAAATTTAACATAACATAAGTCAAGTTATATATATAAAACATATAACATACGTCACCTTTTGGTGACTTATGTTGTGATTTGGAGTTTGAGAATCCCGTGAAGTATCTTAGCTGTTCGTAGGACTGCACTCCTCTGAACACAGACCTCAGATATTGTACCTGGAATCTGCTGGAGCCATTCTTTGAATTTGAGGGTCAGAGTCCCGAGACGTCCTATTACCACTGGGACCACTGTGGCCTTTACCTTCCAAATATTTTCTCGTTCTTCCTACGGCCGCTGGTACTTCTCAGTCTTCTCATGCTCTTTCTTTTTGATGCTGCTATCACTTGGAATTGCCACATCTACAACAACTGCCCTTTTCTAGTCCTTGTCAACCACCACTATGTCTGGTTGGTTTATCAGCACCTCTTTGTCTGTCTGGAAATTGAAGTCCTCAGCACCTTAGTTCTGCTGTTTTCAACCACATTTGGTGGTGTTCCCAACTTGGACTTTGGTGCTTCCAGCCTATATTTGGCAGATGTTCCTGAACACTATCCCAGCTACTTGGCTGTTCATCTCAGTGTATGCTGTCGCAGCCTGCATCTTGCACCCTACCACTATGTGCTGGACTGACTCAGGGGCTCCTTTGCATAGCCTGAGCCTGCACTTCGGGTCCGGTCTGCTTTGGCAGACCCCTGTCTCTATGGACCTGGTGCTCAGATCCTGTTCTTGTGCTGCCATGATGAGAACTTCTTTACTGTCCTTCAGCACAGCCTTTGCAAGCCATTGGTAGGATTTCTTGATGTAAGCCACCTCCTGTACCTGCTGGTGGTATGGCCCTTGGAGGGGTCTGGTCTTCCATGACATCTCCTCTTTTTTCTCACCACCCTCTGTCTTCTGCTGTTGGATATACTCATTGATTTGTCCCTGGGGGACAACTTTCTGACATACTCTTAGTTGCTTCTTGTTTCATCCTGGATAGTGGCTTTGACACTCATTTGCCCCCGCCCCCCTTGTTTTCACTGATTGCACAGTCTCAGTGTGCTGGACTTTGGGTGGAACTCTCCCTGCATTGTGAGGAGTTTATGTTTCTTGACATATGTCGCATCTATCTCTTCCTTTGACCACATTATTATCCCAGCATGGTATCTGATGACTGGTAGGGCTGACAGCATGTATCGTATTTCTACAATTGAGCTGGGTTCGTAGTACTTGCCTTACACTCTGGAGGTACTTGGCTGTGGCTGTCCTGGCTTCATCATTATGGCTCCCATTGGCCTATGCCTGTGGGA
>OMMV01236845.1:0-16606 GCA_900302635.1 Chatrabus melanurus
AGGCGCATAAGGTAGCAATTTCCCTCAAATATGGCATAGCCCAATAGCCGCTGAAGAAACTGACACCATGTCAGGGTGAATGAAAGAATTTTTTTATCCTACTTATGAAGTAACTGCAACTCCCAAGACACTAAAAATGGTGGTGCAAACGCCGGAGTTTTACTGTAACATTCTCCCCACCGAGATACTTCTGGACACTTTTTATGTGAGAGAAAGATCTGTGTGTAGAGAGTGAGGACTCTTCATTCCAAAGCATGCACAAATCTTTTTTTAAGTTCAAGAGAGGAGGAACCCTTTAATTTAAACCCTAAAAATGAAGTCATTCATTCCCTGCTAAACTGCACTGTGACCCATAAGGTTAAGTAAACAAGTGTCTCTTGCATTACCGTCAAAAGAACCGGCCCCTCGCTCTGCTATGATGTAAACTTTTAAAGTTGCATGACTTGGGGAAACGGAGAGGAAGGGAGGAAAATCGTCCATCTGTGCTTTTTGACAACAGAGGGAGGGGAAGTCGGTACCTGAAGCTGTTCTCAGGAAGATGTCCAACCAGGAAAACGCGGTCGTTTTCCAAAGCAGAAAACTGAGTAAGGGAGGACAGGCCACAATATGCTGAGCCCAGCAGGCCTGCTTGGATGCATTACCACTTCCAGCTCCAGCACAGGCTGGAATGTAAGGAATCCTACTGGGCTGGGGTTCTAGTGCAGGGGTCCAAACCTCACATTTCTGCTCGCACTCATTTATCCTTCACATTTGGTCAAATCCGCCAAGGAGGTTATGTTTTCTTCCATGTCTGTTTGTCAGTTTTTTGGATTGCCAGCAGAAACTAATGAAACAAGTTTGGTGAAACCGAGCAAAAGAGTTGCATCTGGACTGCTGCAGCCAAGATTAAAATTTTTGGCTGCATCTCGATAAAGGGATGGATCCAGGAAATTTAAATAGAATTTGGGTCCTTGGTGGTATGCACTCTAATGAGAATTCGTCTGGTTTAGCTGGGAACTACTTGTATATTTTAGGGATATTTAATTAAAAAAACAAACATTGCATAATTTGCCAATTTATAAATAAACAGAATTTTTGGTTTTTCCAAAATCCTCTATTTTTACATTTTGGGATGATTGATATGAAACCTGTTTATTGTTTTGTTTTTTTTAAACTGCAGATACATGTTTCCACTGTGTGATGGTCCAAACCAGATGCCTCAGTTTTAACTGGCATTTGTGAATGTAACTCCATATTGTAGTGCTTGACAAAGGTTTCCAAAAGTAATCCCTTGCCCATATGGCTATATCAGCTATTGATGAATGACTGTTCTTGATGGAGTGCCGTCTGAGGGATCGGAGATTATAGGTGTTCAATTTAGGCTTGCAGCTTTGCCCTTTACACACTGAAATTCCTCCAGATTCCTTGAATTGTTTAACGATATTATGCAGTATAGAGTGAGAAATTTGCAAATCTCTTTCAATCTTTCTTTGTTTTTGAACAATTCAATAATTTTCTCGCGCAGTTTGTTGACAAACTGGAGATCCTCTACCCATCTTTGCTCCTCAAAGACTCAGCCTTTTGTGGATACAGCTTTTGTACCAAATCATGATTACAGTCACCTGTTGACATCACCTGTTTGAAATAACATCATTATTATTATTATTATTTTTTTTTTTTACCTCATCACTAGCTGTAAATTGCCCCCATCCCAAGTTTTTTAGGAATGTGTTGCAGGCCTGCAATGCAGGAATGGATGTATATCAACAAATTAAATGAAATTAACCACAGAAAACATGAAAAATCTTGGGTTCATCCAGTCTGCAATGAAATAGAAGTCAAAGTAAATGTAAAAATCACTGCAGGTTTTTTTTTTTGAATTTGCATTTTCCATACCATTCCAACTTTTTCTGATTTGGGGTTGTATTTGCAACAGACTTACAATTATAAATCTATAATGTCACAGCGGAAATATGCGATAATGTTAATAATAAAAAGAGTAATGCATTTTTAAACAGGAGTTATTTATTTTGGAATGGTTAAGCAGCAGATTAGGAAACATAAATCTGAATTATACTCCATCACTAATGTGACAGTAATTGCTTCTTAGCCTGTCAGAGAACGAAAGCGAGAAGAGACAAAAAGACAGAAGATGAGAAAAAACGGAGAGCGGGAGAGACCCTGTGGTGTTGACTGAGAGTAGCAATGACTGCCATGGAATGTCTGCACCCATAATCCTCTCTGTCACCACTGACAGATCCTCTTGACCTCTGAACCCCTGATGTAAGGAAGGGGTAAAAAAGGAAGTTAAAATTACCTGCTGGTTAGCCGGTTAGTGCTATGGCAGCTGTTTATGTGGGTCACACTTGTTGATGTTGATCTTTGCACTATTTCCACTCGTGAACCAATAAGAGTCGAGCGTCTTGTCGGTTAGGATGCCCTTTGGTTGTTGCTCTGCGCATGTGTACACTCCAATGTGTAAGGTCAAAGGACACGGGTTTCGTAACGACCGTCGTGAGTGTAAACACGGCGCTAATATTTCACATTTTCTCACACTTAAAGGAAAAACGACAAACCAGACATGTTAGATGGCCCTATCTCCTCTGATACAGACGTGATAAAGCCGTCCTGTGATTTGTCTGGCTAAGCGCTCACACATTACACAGCAGACCTGATAATGAAACGTGCGTCTGTGTGCGTGCGTTGGAGGAGATCTGTATTTCAGCAGCCGGACTAGGCCTGAGGACATGAGCCAAAGTTGTCATAAGTTTGTCATCGGTTCTCTCCGCCCTGTCATCAGTCTTATCTGATGGCACTGGGATTCTCGCTGCGTGTTCTCCTCCCTCATGGCTAATGGAAACACAGACTCCCTGTGCTCTGGGAAGGCCTCCACAAAACAGTTTTTGGATTCTTGTGTACTGGGTGTGTACATTTTCCATTTGCACTCTGAGCACCAAGACGTAGTGTTGTCACAGATTATTACCGCTGCCAACCGGGTTGATGTTTTTAGCCCCGTTTGTTTATTAAGGCGTAATCTCACTATGGCGTTCACCCCAGCGTTTGGTGAGCGCAGGGAAAGGTCGAGAAAAGTGGCCAAACGTCAGCAAAAATCACGTTGCCGGAGTTTGGTAGCAAACCTCAAATGCAGCACGGCGTTCCGCAACGTGGTGTTAGCGGAGGCGGGCGTTAGCCAGCGCTTCATTAGAACAAGCGGGACTTTTGCCAACGTGGCAACGTGCGGGAGAGGGGGTCGACACACTGCTGTCCAATGATTCTGAGCAGGCAGAGCGAAGCAGCACCCAAACGTTAGCCAGCGTAGACGATCGCACCAGTAACTTCAGCTAGCGTAGGGAACTTGGTCATAGCGGAGATTAAGTTTCTCTAATGGTCTCCAACGTAGCCAGAGGTACATCAGCAAATGCAGAGAAATTTTAAACATGTTGAAAATTTTTGGACATGGTCGACGTTCATTGGTGGAGGACGGCGGAGCCCAGCAGTGGCTAGCGGAGGCGAGTGGACAATGACGTTTGCAAATATGTTCGTCTACATTGGCCCAAACATCTAGGTGAGGTTGTGCCTTTAGCAAGATATCTCAAAAACACATCAGCAGCTTTCAATAAAATTTTGTGACCAGATATTCCTCAGATCAAAGTTCATGTAGCTAGATTTTTATCCCCATCTGGATCCAGGATAATTTGTAATTTATATTTTTATAATGTCTCCCAGTGATGTTATTTTGGCAAAACAGCGCCCCCACCTGTATTGTAACTTGATTACAGACAGATTCTGGTCCTGATCTGGCTTATCCATCCATTATCTAAACCCACTTATTCCAGTTAAGGGTCACGGGGTCACATCTCATTGGGCGAGAGGTGGGGTACACCCTGGACAGGCCGCCAGTCTGTCGCAGAGCCACATATAGACAGACAAACACATTCACACTCTCACCTACAGTCAATTTAGAGTCATCAGTTCACCTAACCTGCATGTCTTTGGAAGTGGGAGGAAGCCGGAGCACCCGGAGGGAACCCACGCAAACACGGGGAGAACATGCACACTCCACACAGAAAGGACCAGGTCGGAAGCGAACCTGGGACCTTCTCGCTGTGCGGCAACTGTGCTAACCACTAAGCCACCGTGCTGCCGCTCCTGGATCAGTTTTCAGCTATTCATAGCATTGTAAAACGGTGAAAACATGTTGGCCAATTTTACCAACGGTAATAAATCAACATTAATTAAAATCGTCAGGCATGCGTGTCCCATAATAGACCCAACAGTTTGTGCAGTTTGGTCCAGATTCAGAGCTGGCGGACTACGTTGCGTATGAATACTGTATGAAGTCCACACATGCACACCTAAATACTTCCAGTTGGTTCACTTGTAGGTAAGATAAAATAAATTTATTCGCATCAGCATATTTGTAATTTTAAAAAAAATATCAAGAATAGAAGTCATTACTCATGCACCAGCTGAATATTCTAAATTTAAACTTTAAGTATATCTTTTTTCCTGTTATTTATAATCCATCCATCCATTTTCTGAAAGCGCTTATTCAAGTTCAGGGTTGTGGGGGTGGTGGGTTGGAGCCTATCCCAGCGGTCACTGGCTAGAGGTGGCTGAGGTTCTGTAATAATCAATTCAATTCTGTTTGTCGTTATATGCTGCTTTAATTTGGGGTTTGTATTATTTTCACCATTGTTTTATATATTGTGTTTATTTGCTCCGCCCATTATATTCGCTCAACTGGTTGGAGATCATCAGTGGAACTTGTGGTATTAACGATTCTCCGCCATCGTCGGTCTGCTGTCAGCTACTCCTCCTAGGGTTCTGATCCGATCAGTCTGAATTTTCCACTATGCAAACTCGGCACACAGAGCCACAAAGTAATGGAGCCAGAATTTTCAGTTTCCATCTACAATTTCTGCAGGAACTAAAAATAGTGGAAATCATGTCAAATCTTCCCATCGCTTCTTCTTCTAGGATTTTTTATTGGATCACTCAGATTTTTGTTTTTTAACATGCAAACTAAGTCTATTGAGCTACAAACTAATGGTGTCAAAATTTTGAATTTCCATCCGCATTTCCCACAGAAAGTGGAAATTGGGCCAAAATTGCAAAACGCCACTCTTCCTGTGATTCTTATTGGATCAGTCAGAATCTTTCACCAAGCAAACTAGACCCACAAGGTGACAAATTAATGGAGTCTGAACTTTTAATTTCTTTCCACAATTGTAGAAAGGGTCAAAATTTCTTGTCTCAGCAGATTACGTAACTTGTTAATGTCTTTTGTTTTGTTGTTATGAGGAACTTCGTAATGACTTCTTGAAGGTGCTACACAAAGAAGATTCTTATTTTTTATTCTTATTAATTTATGTTGCTGAATATTTATTTATTTTTTTAAATGTTCCAAAAAAACCCTCAAAGAAATCAAATTATTATTGTTCACATGTTTGGGAGGGTAGAGAGATGACTTGTTGTAAGGCATTCTGGGAGGTAACACTTTCAGATTTTTTTAACGCAATAAAAATCTGCTTTTTAATCAGTTAAAAGTGATTGTTGAATATAAAAGATGATCGCTCAGTTAATATTTTCCTCATTGCGGGATAGATATCTTCTGGAATCCGCAGATATGTGACATTTTGGTGAAACGACTCTGGGAGACTTTGAATACTTCGTGAAGTAACTATTTACTCGGACTTTATTTCTCATGGTACGCCATGTGCGATGTGATTGTAGGGTTGGTAAATTGAATCTTCCCACCAGTACGACTGAAATGGTGTATATCCTGCCTTCCTCAACATCCTGTAAACTCTATAACTACCGCCCAACCAGCAGCAACTTGCATCCTGCACCCATATGATATGATTGTACACTTGTGCATGTATTTATTTGGATAGTGGTGCATTCGGGATTCTTTAATGTTCATCCTACAGATTATATAGGACTTAGATGATAAATATCGTGCACGTTCCTGTGTGCAAGCGTGTCATCATCATATTTCTAGCTCTGCTCTCTTCATCCTCCTGAGTCTGCTGCACTGACAATTCGTTTGACAAACATGCAATCACCGCAGTTACAGACAGCCCCTTTAGTTAGGGTAGAACACTGTGTGAATTATGGTTGAGATGGAAACCTTTGAATTATGGGTAAGCACTGAAGTGCCTCTCGTCCAGGGAAAGATGAAGAAGAAGAAGAGGAGGAGGATGAGGAGGGATCGTTGCAGACTTGTGCCACAGAGGAGTGCTGACAGAGACCTGGCTCGGCAAGCTGTAGCAGAACTAGAACAACAAGAGGCTAACCCAAACACTGACCAACAGAACCAGAGAAACCAAGCCTAGCCAAGGTCAGACGGTGCATGTCGCCGCGGAACCGTAACCTCTCACGGCTCGATACGGTATTTGCTGTGCGAACGCATGCTTGGAAAATGGCATTGCAGGCATTCCTACCTAATTGTACATTGGTCCTCTTTCAAAGGGAAGAAGTGTTAGCCCAGATACAAAGAATCTTGGGATAGGGCGATAGGGTCAGCATCCATCCCTAGCTTCCTGAGGGCTATTTAAAGGTACAGTAGGCTGTATTTTCCGCCGCACACTGAGGCACCCACCCTTCCGCCTGGCTCCATATTGGAACCAGATGCTGCTGGATGCGAGGCCCCACTAATTTAAGTGGACAAGGCAGATGGAAGCGACTCGCCCTGCGTGCATACCACCCCCTGTTGGCTTTCATGTGATGAAAAATCTGCAGTGTGGTGGGGAGGTCCACCTAAACACAAACACACACGCTTCTGACTTTTTCAAATGTAGTCTTTCACACTTGGTGCAACACAGAGAAAGGGCAGCATAATCCTGAAAATGATATTGATGAGTCTGGAACTGGGGTCTTAAATGTTTATAATGACAAGAACTTTGGTTGATGGTTTGATTTAGAGAGAAAAAAAATACAGAATTAATTTTTCCAGCAATAACCACTTTATTGTATGAAAACATTTTAAAAGCTGCTAAAATATGTGATGTTACACTGCCCTACTTGTAATCAAGCGTTCTATCATTTAGTAGTAAACTCGAAAAGGCGGTTTAATGCAAAATCAGTTTTTATTAACTTTTAAGGTTAAATAACGTTGGGTTTCATGTTAAACATCCCCAAAGTCCAACAATTCTGTGTCTGTGTGTGCAGAAATTCTCCCGCTACCAACAAAATTTAGGCCTGAAATGGCTGGTTTTAGACTTGTGTGACATAGGTAATGGAAATCCATATGCGGACTTGTGCTAAATCTGTGAGACACGCCCACTGAGTCCATATGTGCTCTGTGTGACACACCCACATGGTCTGTTGGAGCGCGAGATGGACACATGCCTCCTTTTCAAAACGAAAGAGGGCATGGCAAGCAGCAGTTTCTTTCTACATAAAGCTCCAGGCATAGAAAGAGGTGGTTTTTGTTGGCCCTGTCCACACGGATATGTTGACATGGGAAAATGGCTAATTATCTATCCGTTTTGACATTGCATCCACACGAATCCGCCGTTTTCGCCACCCCAAAATGTCGCTGTTTGAAAACACTCTCCACAGTGGATCAAATCGAATCTCAGTCACAGAAAATGCTGAATATCTCCTCGTCACCAAACGCCTCATCACCTGGTAGGAGAACACTGGTGTGGCACTAAGCCCACGACCCTAGCCTGCCTTAAATTGCAATGGCGCCTAGCAACCCCAAGAACTGTTGTATCACTGCGCGAGCATTTGTGATTGTGGATGCGCGTGCAAGTGCATGCGAATGCGTACGTCTGCACAAGCAATGGCCCTTCATAGTGTGTGCTTTGTCTACCGAGGTGACAGGTAATTGAGTCAAAGAGGATGGAGGAATTATGGCTGGGAAGCAATTTGAAACGCTGCAAGGCTTCACAGCCAAACCCTAAATGGTGGTTAATTGCTGTGCAGCCACATCATGCAGTTCTTTTGTTCTAAGTTGGTATGAAAGAAAATTGTGACTTTTGAGAATGTTTGAGGGAATACAAAATGTTTTTGTCATGGATGAAAAGGGTTTATTGACATCAAAATGCTGAACAACCAAATGACCGATTGACTGCTTTCAGCTTTTTTTTCCCCTTTCTTTCTTTTTTATTATCTCAGGATGTCCGTAAGCCTGATCATCATGTCACTTTGTACTTAAACCCCTTCTCCTGTGTGCTAACTGTGGAGAAAAAAATGTGTACATTGAACAGGAAATTTCCTCTGTGATAGCGTGTGTTTGTTTAGCTGGTGACCTGTATTGACCTGTGTCCTCAAACTCGGCAGCAAGAACTTTGCCTTGTGCCATCACACAACCACCAACCAAACTGAAATGACTACAGCGCTGATGGGAGCGTGGCCCAATCTATTCCCTTCCTATGGCACCGGCAGAAATTACACCCAACTTCAAGGATTGTAGGTCCGATTTCCAAATTCATTAAATCTTCATAATGCTGTGTCGATTTGATGCCATAACCGTGCGCTCTGTGGGTGATTGAGTTGAGTCGCTGACAACTGCATGACCTTTGGGGCATTCTGCTTTTTCAAAGCGCTCTTCAATCCATAGAAGACAAACATGCTGGGAATCCCCCTCCAGGTGTACAGTAAACATACCTGATCTGTGTGGAATTACGTGTGATTATCGCAACAGAACTCCAGCCCAAGCCTGACGCTGCCTCTGAGAAAATTAGGTTGATGACTCATTGTGATTTAATGCGTTGCAGTCCCCGAAATCCCGGGGTTATATGCACCTTTCCACCAAGGAATCCAAGCACGCGGCTCTGACATACACATTTATGCATACACAAACACAGAGGGGTTACGGGGTTGCTTTTTTATCGTGGAGCTCCCCTGTGGCTGTGATTATGCCTTGTTTTCCTTATCCACCTGGTGTCCGAAAGCTTAGCTAGATGTCACAGCTATGGCAGGAATGCTCAAGCAGAGAGGCCAAGATGGGGTCACAGCGAGGATGTAAACATCAACATTTTCTTTCTTAAAAGGATTTAGGGCCACTTGAAAGGAAAAAGCTCTACCCCAGCACAAAGCCTGATCCCTAATGTTACATCTGGCCTTAGGCGCAGGACTATGACCAGCTTACCGCCACATAATCCTCAATTTGAAACCATTTGTGTGGCACAAAACTGACCTTAGATCTGCATCTTGGTGCAGGCTTGGCTTAGTCAGCACTGTTGTCGCTGCATGTAAGGATTGGGAGAAGGGCTTTAGCAAAAGATGGATATCAGAGCAGCAGACGGGAGTTTTGCACCCCTTTTGGCCCTGTGCCATAGCTCGCCCTGGACAATAGCGCTTTTGTGCATTGCTGATTGGCAGATTTACTTATAACAAACACGTTGAAGTCACTTAGGAAGGTGCAGGAATCTGATAAATCCTGGTTTTTTTTGTTGAAACACTACGATGCATTTTGCTTCGCCTCATGATGTCAGTTTTAAAACAAGCGACAGTTGGTCGTTGTGCAACTGAAAGATGATGCCGGGAGTGCCATGAGTACAAGCTATAACTCTGACAGTAATAAATGGCGGAGGAAACATTAAACATTTTTCACTTCTCTCTTCCAGCTGTGTGGAGATGGTTTGAATTAGCCTCGCCAGCTCCCCAGAGGACACAAAGTAATGATGCAAATTTAAGGCCTTGACACTTGATATGTTGGTCAATTCTCCATTCCGTGTAACCGGCCCATAAATATTGTGCGCATAGGGGCTGGTGGACGGAATTCTGAGATAAAAAGATGGCTAAAAAATTGGGTTGGCAAGCCTTATTTTCTGTTGCAGTGTCACAGACTTGCAGCTCCATCTACTGTTGCGCCACACAATAGGAACAAAAGATGTCCAGATGCACTAATGACTGGCTGAGCCTCTGTTGAAACCAAAGCATTTAGCCACTGGGCAGGAGGTGGTCAAACCCAATAGCAACCCGTGTTGGCCAGACATTTCTTTCTTGTTTGTCATGTGTTGTTATTACTCAGAACTGTGCTGTAAAAAAAAAAGAAAATAGATTTTAGTACAGTTTTCTCTCTCTCACTCTAATTCCCTCAGTCTCTCCCTCAAACATGTGACCGTGGTTATGCTAACACAGCATGGGATGCGAACCATTTTTAGGCCACGGCCACAGCCATGGCATCTGCAACCCTTCCACTGGCCTCATCTGGAAGTAGCAAAATGAGATCCATGTGGCAGATGGATATATTTAACTTGATATTAATTCAAACACAGAAAAACAAGGGAATTGGAAACTGCAACCATTCTGGCAACCTCACACTGAACACTCTGGATACCGTACCATGAAAACATAACCGTTGTAAGGCACAGAAGTATTTCATACAAAACCAAAAGGGAAGTCGTAGAGTGTGTGCCTCCACCAAGGCCAAACTACCCTGGAATTTTGCACTGGAATTGCATGACCCACGTACAAACAAATACAATACATGCACTGCGTTATATTCCGCTTGTTTGTCCGTGCGTGCTTCCGTGCACGTTACAAAATATCTCGGAATGACTGGTCATACACTCTTAATTTTGGTGTCAAATTATTTGTGCAAAACAATTTATTTTCTAGCTGTTGTAATGGAACACATTGTCAGAAACTGAAATGTCACCATGGTGACGGCCCAAAGCAGATCTGAGCAAAAATTACTCAGTGACCCTCAATTGTCTATTTGGTCCTATTGAACAATTTTCCTCAAAATGACCAGAAATGGCAGTTTTGACCTTTGAGCCCAATGAGCGCACCCCTTGCTGTATCTCAATAACAGCTGAGGCTAGAGACCAGGTTTTGGTCTTAAATTGCCAAATTTAAATTTGAGCCAGTTATGATGTTTTCTGAAAATTACTGGAAAGGCCTATTTTGACTTTTGACCCCAAGGAAATCACTCCTTGTTGTGTCTCAGTAATAACTGAGACTGGATTTAAAATACTCAGCAACTCCCAGCTTCTATTTGAGCCAATTTAACATTTTTCTAGAAAATGACTACAAACACCTGTTTTTGGGTTCTGACCCCCATGAAATTGCCCCTCACTGTATCTCAGTCACCACTGAGGCTAGAGTGTAGATTTTGGACTTACATTACTTGGAGACTCCAAATTTCTTATTGCTGCAATTATAATTTTTCATGAAAAGTGCTGTAAATGTCTCTTTTGACATTTCACCACAATAAAATTATGCCTCCCTGTATCTCAGTGACCACGGAGGCTATAGTGCAGATTTTGGAAGTAAATTACTTGGGGACCCCAAGTTTCTCTTTATTCCATTATAATTTTTTTCTTGAAAATTGCTGGGAATGCCTGTTTTGACCTTTGTCCCCAACAAAAATACTTCTCAAAGTATCTCAGTAACCAATGAGACTAGAGAGCTGATTTTGTACTGAAATTACTCAATGACCCCAAGTTTCTGTTTGCTGCAATTGAACTTTTTCTCCAGAATGACCAGCAACACGTGTTTTTACCACTGATCCCACTTAACTCACCCCTCACTGTATCTTAGTAGCCACTGTGGCTCAAGTGCAGATTTTGGGCTTACATTACTTGGGGACTCAAAGTTTCTTATTGCTCCAATTGTAATTTTTCATGAAAATTGCAGGGAATGCCTGCTTTGACCTTTTTCCCCAACAAAATTACTCCTCACTGTACCTCAGTAACCAATGAGGCCAGTGGGCACATTTTGTGCTTAAATTGTTCAGTGACCCCAAGTTTCTGTTTGCTGAATTTGGCCTTTTTTAATGACCAGAAGCATCTGTTTTGACCTCGGACCCCAATGAAATCACACTTCACTGTATCTCAGTAACCACTGAGGCTCCAGACTGATTTTTGGCTTAAATTACTCAGGGACCCCAAGTTTCTATTCAAGTTAAGCTAACTTTTTCTTCAAATGACTGGAAATTCCTGGTTTGTGCTTCAACCCAAAAGAAATGACCCCTTGGTGTACTTCTGTAACAGATCGGTGAAATTGTTGGATTTTAGATTAACGTAACAAAATGCAAGTGTATCCAGTGTAAGTTGAAGAATTATCGTTTAACTTTTTGGCGATGTAATACAGAAGGGAAATAGCTGCGTATGTTTGGAATGATTTGACACTAAACAGACAACACAACCAGTCCAAATAATTTGCTTGGGGGTCCGCGGGTCATGCAAGAGTGGTAACCACATCACTGCATGTTTGTAGCCTGGTGTCTTACAGTACCAGCGGTAAATTATTGCAGGAGCCAAAATGTTGATGGCGTAGCCATGTGTGCATAGGTGTAAAGCAAATGATTACAACTGCTTGTCAGTGGTTCGAAGTGGCTGTGTTTTCTTGCTCTGATCACTCTGACATGCAGGTAATGAGTTCACGTGACAGAGTGAAACTGGCCCAGCTGCAGCTCTGCAGGTGAGTGACGTCTTCCCCGTCGTGAAAGGGCGCCGTGTGGTCCCGGGTTTCTTTACATCATCGCCCAGTTCAGAAACCTGTCGTCCGTGATGCCATTTGATATCCGAGAATACTCAGCTGATTGTCGCCATTAACTTCTGACCTTTTCTTGTTTTCTTCTAAAGCTTCTGTCGAGGTGCGGCATGCACACCTACAGCTGTGAGGTAACTGTCTCACCAGAACTGTGTAACCCGAGGTAGTCTGAGATCAAGGGTCAGTTGCTGAACTTGAATTACACCGGGAGAGGCCTCCCTCAGCACCTCGCCACCCTACTCAACAGCCCTGTGGGGTTTGTTTGTTTTCTCTCCCGGTCTGTCGTAGAGCTTACCCAGTCCTCTGTAATGACTATTTAATACACACCCTCAGACATGTTTACACTGCATGTAACAGCGCTGTGTGTGTGATCTTGCAACACACTCCAAGTGTGTGCTTGTGCATATACGCATGTCTGTGTGTCGCAGCATGCATGTGCGTGTCTGCATATGTATACATGCATATGTGTGTTCCCTTTCATTTCCATTCCCACCCTCTATTTTCCCCCCATCTATGAAGTCTGCAGCCTGAGGGAAAGGACACCTGCCAGTCTTTTCCTCCTCAGTCTCGGATAAGACAATAAGAGCACTCGAGGTGTTTGGTTACACACTGAAAAAGATCAAGGTCGCTGCAACACTGCAGGTGGGAATAATGTCAAATAAAACCCCACATTTTCTTGCCTGTAGATGCCGGTTAGGGTGCATAAAGCCTCAGCATTTCCCTTTATACTTATAATTCCACTTGAACCACAACCCCCAATCCCCCTCTGCAAGCTGTTAACTTTTTAACATATAATTTTTCACTGCACATGTTCTGCGTTATGTTAGTTACCAAGAATTTGGACTGAATGGACAACAAAGTTCCTGAACCTTGAGAGGGATTATTCTTAATTGCAAGCAGAAGAGAAGCCACAAGGCGACTTAAAGTTATGCCACAGCGCTCTCTGTTGGTGAAGTCGGTGCAGTGTACCATAAGAGGCCTTGAAAATCCCAGTTTGGGAGGCTTGGTCTTTTTATAGGCAAGAAACCACATCCTTGGCTTGTTTGAAGTCCTTGTATTCACCAAGTAATAGTTAGGCTTGCCAGTACTTACTATTTTGTGAGTGACAGAGGGACTCTTTGAACTGTGGCCAATAACGATCCAGAAGCAGATGGTTTTATAATACAGTAGTAAATAGACAATAAATAATTAGCGTGGATGCTCAGGTCAGGTCTTAGGTCTGTGAGCATGTGCTGGTTGTTGCATCCACCATACCATGGAACCACCTTGGCTCCTGGATGGCAACCAGCCAGACAAAAAACCTGGTCCATCCCCACCTCTCGAAAGTAACCACCTATCTACCACAGCCGGGTGGAACGTGGGCGTCCTCTTGACCTTCTTCAGTTGCTGGAGGTATCCGTGTGCTGGATCGTGCCCAGAGAAACGCGCCACATGGCTAAAATATTGTAGCTGACGCCCCCCTCACAGTGCAAGTGATCCTCCTCATCTGCTCTCATGTTCACCTGGATCACAATAGGGATCAAATCCCAGTGTGCCATACTATTATGGAGTTGCTCAAACTATACCAGAAGATGCATTAGGAACAATAATATTTTGACTTAGACTGTAAGATTATGGTTAAATTTGAAACATTTGATGGGCCACTTCAGGTCGGGTTTGGTAGATTGAACTTTTGCTGCACTTTGCCACATCTGACCCCCTTTTTAAAAAAACTGATTTGGGTCCCAGCTGCAACAACCCAGGCAGACCTGCAGTCTATCCCAGTCTCCAAGAACTAATCATCTATCTGCCAGAGCCAGGTGATACGTGGGCCTCCCTTTGCCCGGTCCAGTTGTTAGGTTCCTCACCAATGATGCACAGATGATTGCGCACAGAAGAAATGTACCATGTGACAGTAGCGTTGCCTCATGATGCAAGTAATGTCTCATCCTGGTCACCTTATGTAACTGCTCATTTGACATTCCAGCTGTACCCAAGGATTCCTCATAAACAGCAAGTATCCAAGACATCCAGTTGACAGCATACCACATTATTCAAGTTGGTTGACCAAGGTGCTTAATGGGACATAGTGAAAATTTGCAGGATCCCCAATACGTTGCTAGACATCAGAGCCAACCCATATGCTGTTACTGTGACTGTTGTGCGGTGTAATGTGGAGTCTCTGACTTCTTCCGTTGAATCCTTGAGTCCATCAAGAATGTATGTTCTGGTCCCTACCCTGTTCAGTGCTTCGAAAAGGTTGTTGAGTTGTGTGACTTGAATGCATTTGTTGCTGAGGAAAGGGTCACTGACCTTGACCTTGCAGGTGATGCTGTGGTCTTTGTGGAATCAATGGATGACCTGGTTGGAGCGCTTGAGACGATGATTGAGACATCGGCGTGCCTGTAGTTGCAAATGTCCCGACTTAAGACCAAGATCCAGGTTTTCAATCACGTCTTGGACTCAGTCATCAGCAGTGTGCCCGTATGCAGGGAGAGTGTTGAAACTAATTCAGTGACCTTGGCAGTGACCGTCAGGTCTCTTGGAGTTTAACCGATGAGGTTGAGAGACATCTGGGAAGAGCTTATGGAGTCTTGAAGCTGTTGGACAGATGTGTATGCTGATACCTTTAAATATCTTAAATAATATCCCCTCACTAAACTCTAGTAAAGTCTAGCCATGCAACTTGCTCTGGAGTTGAGGATGGCGATGAGACAGACTGCACTTGCAGGAGAGATCCAGAAGATGTTGCTCATGCGTTGCTGTTTCACTGACACTCAAGTTCGCTGAAAGTGTTGGCATCAGCTTCAAGAGACAAGGTGATTCTTTATACAGCATTAGATAAATGGTTATTTGAATGAGTGGTAGACAGAAATGTCCTTTACAATGTCTCCAGCCCAGAAAGCTCCTTGGTGATGAATTGCTGCATGAATATACCAGATAGAGACAAGTTCTGTCTCTCCATCTCAAGACTTTGGTGTATGCTTTTGTTGAAGCATCAAACGGGACACTTTGGACATAAAAAGCTGATTCTAACCCACAGCAATGCACCACCAAATAGACACGACGACGGATCTGTAACCAGTGGGAGATTTTGGACGTGTTAGAGGAGTTTTCATCCCTCCAGCAGACTTCAGCACTATGAGAATGTACACTCAGGTCCATAAGTATTTGGACAGAGACCCCCTTTTTTTTTGTGTGTAATTTGGTCTCAAAACAAACACTAGTTTTCTTGAGACAAGTCCGGGGATGGATACATGAACATTTCCAAGTCACTGAATGTCTTGGACTTTATTTACATCAGTCATTAAGAAATACAAACAGCATGGTACTGTGTGGTAAATCTGTTTGCAGTAGTTCTCAAAAACTGAGTGACTGCATGAAGGAGATGAGTGAGGGAAGCCACCAAGAAACTCATGACAACTCTTAAGGAGATATGTGTTCTGCAGCTGTGATTGGAGAAACTGTGCATGGTGCAACCTTTGCCTGTTGCATCACCAGTTATACAGTGGAACAGAAAAGGATTTTTTTAAAAAGCAAGAAATTTCAGCTACAGTTTACCAGAAGGCACGTGGGAGACTTGAACCTAGATTTGATCTGTTTTCTTGAGTGAAAATCCTTCTCTGTTTCACTCCACCGTGAAACTCTGAATGTTGTGGCAACAAACAAGAGTCTCACCACATAGACATTCTCCAGTCACAGCCACATAAGCCTATAACTCCTCCAGAGTTGTTATGGGTGTCTTGGTGGCTTCCCTTGCTAGTCTACTTCTTACACGGTCACTCAGTTTTTGAGAACTGCCTACTCCAGACAGATTTACCATACAGTACCATAATGTTTGTATTTCTTAATGACTGATGTACAACCCCAAATCAGAAAATGTTGGGAGGGAATGGAAAATGCAAAAAAACAGAAAAAAAAAAAAAAAAAAAAAAAAAACAGTGATTCTTACATTTTCTTTGACTTTTATTTCATTCCACACAGTATGAACCCAAGATATTTCATGTTTTTTCTGGTCAACTTCATTTCATTTGTTAACATACATCCATTCCTGCATTTCAAGCCTGCAACACATTCCAGAAAACGTTGGGACTCTGGCAATTTAGGGCTAGTACGGAGGTAAAAACTATTAAATAATGATGTTATTTCAAACAGGTGACGTCAACAGGCGATTGTAAATATGATTTGGTTC
>OMMV01236847.1:0-11442 GCA_900302635.1 Chatrabus melanurus
GCTAGCCAACTATTTCCTCACTGGAGCTAGCTAACTATTTCCTCACTGGAGCTAGCCAACTATTTCCTCACTGGAGCTAGCCAACTATTTCCTCACTGGAGCTAGCCAACTATTTCCTCACTGGAGCTAGCCAACTATTTCCTCACTGGAGCTAGCCAACTATTTCCTCACTGGAGCTAGCCAACTATTTCCTCACTGGAGCTAGCCAACTATTTCCTCACTGGAGCTAGCCAACTATTTCCTCACTGGAGCTAGCTAACTATTTCCTCACTGGAGCTAGCTAACTATTTCCTCAATGGAGCTAGCTAACTATTTCCGACATTATTTCTCTTTACATGTTAGCCTGTCTGTAAAACATTAATGATGTTGATGGCAAAGACCAACATTTGTAAAGTCCATAGCACAGTATTTACCTCCTCTGGTTGGAAACGGGGAGACCACACCACGTTTTACTTTAACCGCCTGCTGCTGGTAACTGGTTACCATTCTTTCAAATAAATGTTTCCATTCCAGAACATTAAAAAAATATATAGCTTCTGGTTTCGTTTTTGTTCCGAGCGATATGTTAGTTCTTTCTGGTTTTCCTTTTCGTTCCTTGAACCAGTTCAAAGCTTTGTCCAGCTCACACGCGGCCTAGAGGAAGACACAACCTTAGGAATTTTAGGAAGCACTGGCGCGCTCGTACACAGGGGGGGAAGGCGAATCAGCGGGCAGCGGCGACTGCTGAATAATTCAGAAGTGGAAATACGCGATTGATGTGGGACGTTTCATTTCCACACCTTTTTAAAAGCTCTCTTTTAGCTCAGACACCAAACTGGCCAAGCGGTTTCAACACTTCAAAGGCTGCCGCGGCTCTGGTCTTCCTAGTCATGCTCTTCGGGACAAGAGCGGCTTTATTCTATGGCGGTGGCTCCGGTGGCGGCGGACGGGATTGCACACCTGTGTTTGCTCCTCGCCCAATAATTGGGAGCTATTTTGAGCCTGCAGCACAAAGTGCCTCACTCATAAGGAACTCAGGGTGAAGAATCCTGGCTCAGTTAGACGTGGCTGGAAAACCTGAAGCTCTGTGAATTAACCCACAAGAACACGAATCTGCAAAGGCAAACGTGTGAAATTAAACGTCTTATGGCTAACTTGCGACGAAGGGGTTTGTCATAACTTTAAAAAAAAAAAAACAGTATCAAGTACCTACAATGGAGTCACACTGGGAGAAATTCTGATATATCTTCTTGCACTTCATAATTTCTTGCTTATGACCCATTGAAAACACAAGCATGAAATGCTGAAAGACTGAGCTTTGCCAACACAATAAACCGCTGCAATATGAGAATTCATAGACGGGCTTAAGAAGCTGTCTGTGTAAAGCTCGGGGAAGAGAAAGGAGCAAAAAAAAAAAAGAAAAAAAAGAAAAGAAGAGCGAACGTGAGCCACTGTTACTGGGCTAAGTACATTTGGTACAGGGTCAGTCCAAGTGCACAGAGACCTGCAAGTCAAAACAAACACTCACTTTGGCTTCTGACGGAACGGCGCGCTCGCTCGTACCCGCACTTCCCCAGAACAGCTTAATTCACACAATCTAGGTGGTCAGGAAAGTCCTCGCAACAAAAACGTTCCAGATGTAATTTAATTTTCATCAAAATTCCACTTTTCCTGCCATCTATGGGATGCACGTTATATGTTTTCACCAAAGGATAGAGTCCTGTTTCAAGTTCATTAACAATGCGAAAAGTGTTCCTTAGCGGTCAAGCAATGGCGCCGTTTCAACCTTAAAGGGGAACGCCTTTAAGGTTGAAATGATTTGATTGTGCCGGAATTAATATTGATTTAGAAAACAAATACGGGTCATGGGCTAACCGGCTAATTAATGTGATGGCACGGCGCAAGCTAAAAACATGCCCAGTAAACTGCTAAACAGGTAAAAAATGTAATTAAAAGTGTCCCGTAGCACGGAGAGGATCCGGTAAACCTGTGCATGCTTACCTCACTAAAAGTAAAATGTTTTAAAATGAGTTAGCCTCCTCAACGGCAGTCGATTTGTAATGCTGTAATGTGGAGAGCAGCGCCGGGGAGGACGGCTAGGGTAAGGTAAGCGGCTAACTGTGTATTCAGTCGTTTTAAAAGGTCTCTTTACATTTAGTGAGGGAAACATGCGCACATTTACCTCCACAGCGACATTCTCCATGCTACGGGGCACTTTAAATGACATTTTTGACTGTTCGGTGGTGACAAGAAGCAGTTCACTGAGTGTTTTTAGCTTGTCCCGTGCCGTTATGTTAATTAGCTGGTTAGCATGTGGTGGTGTTTGCGTTCTAAATCAGTATTGCGCCGATTAATTTTGTTTTTTGCCCCCGAGTGAAAAGATAACTCCCAAAACATCTCAGAATAGAGCCCAGGTTGTAAAATCCTGGAGTTTCCCTTTAAAGCCGTTGTGACCAACCAACACAATCCAAACGGGACTCTTTTTTTCTTCCTTTTTTTTTTAAACTGCCAGAGTTGCTGGGTAATTTATTAGTGACAGACAGGAATTTTGACAAATCATTCAGCTCAGCAAAGTTCAGCAATTAGGCTCCTCCGCGACGGCGTGTGCTGGATTTATGTGCGCTCTCAAGCTAGTGGGCAGGTTCAAAGCTCGGCGTGGAGGCGCTGGAGGTTGACACATGGCGAATTTCACAAATACGGTGGAGCGCAAATATTTAGCAGTAAATCTGACCAGCGTAGCGGTCTGCGGGGACGGGAGGTGGTCAGCGAAGGGAATGAGGCGGGGTGTTGAGTGAAGGCACGGCTAAATAATCAAGCCGAGATGGGGGTCAAATGTTTGCTAGTCATCTGTGATATTGAGGAGTCAAGGGGGGGAGGACAAGGCAGGATGGCAGGGATTTTTCACAGCCTGTTCTCAAAATAATAGAAATGCTAACGTTTCCAAATGTCCGAGTGCTGCTCGCACATGTTAAATTTTGACTTCCAGTCAGCCAAGCCTAAACCCTCTGTCAATATTTAGCTTTCTTTTAATGGGGTGATTTTATGCTACTGTCCAACCGTGGTAGCCAATGAGTAGCCACTCGCTCGGTGTCGTACTGAGCGTACCTGAGAATAGCTCTGGGTAAACCATTACCGCCTGGTACTTCATAAAGTATACAGCGGTAGAGATGCAGTACTTTGAGATGCACAATTTTAAGGAAATAAGGCTTCAGCGTAACTCTCAAACCCCTTTATGGTTTCTACATCAGCAAAACCCTTTGTCTTATGATCCAGGAACAGCACTGAATTGTTCTGTGTGGCACATTTTTACTGCTATTGTCCACATTTAATTATATGCCTTCATCTTATGTCAGGAATCCATTTGACCTCCTAGTTTGTTGTTCAATTCCCAGCGCCGGGAACAGTGCTTGGAGAGCAAAAATGTAGATGAGTGGGTGAGTGGGTGAGTGAGTGAGTTAGTCCATCCCAGTCAGTTTGTGTAGACAATAACTCAAAAACAATAAATGCTATAATTTTGTAACTAACCAATTTAAGAGAACATATAATGAGGACAAACCCGATTGCATCTGGTGAACTTTGATGCACCGCATCAATCGAAAGAGCAACTTTGTTTTGCCTATATAATATCCCATAGACATGTCTGCCACCTGCTGGATGGTTTGTGGATGCTTGCATAAATGATCAAAAATTACAAACAGCTATGGTTGAAACTTCTGTCGTTTGTCTGCTTACTGAACACTGGACACGCCGCTGTGCTCCGCCCAGCTAACAAGCTAGCAACCGCTGGGAGAAACATGATGATTTTTGAAATATACAAAAAGAACAGGAAAAGTAAAACTGGATTTAAACAATAGATAGAACGGATTTTCATAGGTGTAACAAACTAGATAAAATTTAAAAGGTTATTCTGAAATAATATAACATTATAAAATAAAGGTGCCTGAAAATAAGGTGCCTGAGTGTTGAGGACCCCAGTGGCTGGAGAAGGCCAAGGGGACGCCCACGCTTCACCTGGCTGCGGCAGATAGATGGTTATTTTAGAGATATGGGGATGGACTGGTTGTCTGCCTGGGTGGTTGCCATCCAGGACCCAGGGCAGTTCCGTGGTGTCATGGATGCGGTGAAGCGCAGCATCAGTGCATTCTCCCAGACTTGACTCGACTTGATAATATAAATTTCTTCAATCCTCATATACAGTTGTAGAGCAGGTACCTTAGTGGGATAAGGAGTTGAGCTGCCAATATGGAAATCTGGGTTCGATTCCAGGTCATGCAACCCGTTTGTATTTTTGGACAAGACACTTCAAGGGGGAATCGTAGACTCTCATCCGCTTTACGCTTGTGAAATTGGCACAGGCACCAATGGGCCTCAGAGCCTATATAGGAGTTTCTTCTTCAAGTGTGAAGATACTTGCGTTGTACAAGACATTCCAGTTGTCCAAATTGGCGCGGATGAAGATCAGTGTTATAATTTTAATTTTTTATACATTGACATTCATTTGGAATCTGCCATAATTATACTTTCCATACTCGAGTCTGCTGTTTCTAAGCACATCTTCATGTTGCAGATTTAACAGTTCACATCTTAGTCTGATATGATTGCTTGGCGCGCCATTGCCAATAAAATATTAAGTACTTGCCGTCTTCAGCATTACCATCTTTTATGTATTTTTAATAATAATGTGACCCACAAAGAAAATGAGAAGATTTACAAGATTCCACCTAAATGGTTGGTGCAATACTCAAAAACAAATGTCTTTTCAAGTGTATACTCAACTCAGGGCAACTTGATGGCTTAAAATGTCTCCGAAGACTTATGACTGCACTGCTGATCTTCTGCATCATGAATTAAAAGCCAAACCAGGAGTGTTGCAATGTTTTGACACTGATTTACTTATGGGCCACTTAATTGCAGCAGTTTTGCAGATGGCATCAGAACAAGGTTCATGGGAACCTCAATGAACTTGGCGACTCTTCTAATCTACTGCATCTAAAGGAATGTGGACTCAGTCCCAAGCACAGATCACAGTCTGATCAGGATAACAATGCATGGATCCAGATTGATGTGCGTCACATGTGTTTGTCCAACTTCTATATCCTCTGCGAGCCATGAGCGTAGGGGTCAAGATTCATACCCCCCACAACATGACAGACAAGATTTAAAAAATTGGCATTTATTTCAGCTATCATTTATTTATCATGGATGGAAATAAAATAGATGAGAAATGAAGTGCTGGGACTGGCCTGATCTTGTGGATGATTGCCTCCTAAATAGCTCAGACTGAAATTGGATCTTTTACACCCTGGCAGCCACCCAAGGCACAATTTGACCCAGTTTGGAGAACAACGTGGTCCGAGTACCATGCTGCGTCAAATACCAATTTCCTAGGAGCTCTAATATTTCACTTATTTTTAGAAAAATACCAAGTTGATTAGAAAATCACATTCACCACTGTAGGTTCACTGTAGCTTCCAGGCTGAATTGTTTCTGTTGAAACAATATCCATATATAGTTCATACCTTCTGTCAGTGTTAAAAAAACAAAACTATGGCTTTTTGGACACGTGTCTGCATAGTAACCTTCGGCATATTGTCGCATTCCACAGTGGGAGAAATGCTTGTCAAACTGAATATTGATTTTACTGCTGGACGTTTGCACCATCTTGACTGGCGTATGTTGATGGCAGTGTCTCCGCCCGCCTCAGTAGCTCCACATCGCCACTGGGGGCAGTGCTACATACAGTAGAGTACCAGAAAGAAAAATGTAGAAGAAGCCTGAGTGCCACTCAGCCACTCACCTTCGACAATAGACCCTATCGCATATAGCCAAAAATCGACCCAGAATGCATTGCGTCGCCAACTTCCGGAGATTTTGGAAGGCAACCGAATTTCCGGTCTCTTTCATACAGTGAACGGTTTCGCTTCGCAGCGCCTGGAAAATACGTTTTATTTCTGTACGAGAAAGCTGCGCAAGTTTATCCGATTTTGGAAGAGTGTGACCATGAAGGCTCGGAGAGGAAGCGACAGCGGTTGACTCCAGCGTACAGCTCTGTTGGCGATCTGAACCGGACAGCTGTGCCGTGGACACGGGACTTTGAAACAGTTAGCACCGCTTCGTATTAGTGATGTTTATGCTCGCCTGCTTATTGTCTGCGGTCGGACAAATGAAAGAAACAAAAATCACAAATGTGATGATGGCTTTTGGATCTTCACTGAGCCTCACGTCGAACTGGTAGAGCTTGGAAGTATCGAAGCAAACAAAGCCGTGTGAAGCCCGAAGCAGCATCGGACAGCAGGGCGCTGTGCGCCACTTCAGGAGAAGGATGCGGTTGTGCTGCAGGGTATGTATTTACTATTTATTTCTTAGTTTGTCCGATCGGATTTACAATTATTAGATGTATTTTATGTATTTTTAATTCTAGCTTCCTGAACACAGTGCCGGTCGCTAAAATAAGGAAGTAATTTGGTTTGACTGGTAAATGGAATTTAACAAAAAAGTCTTGGCACAGAAAAACACTCACACTTCATGGTTATGTGTTCTTCTTTTTTGGCTAATGTATAGAGCTTTTCTGTACTCCCACTCATTTGTTATGCGTTCCCTGATGTTGATTCTAAACGGACAGGGTTTTTATGGAAAACCTGAAGGTTTTCTGGCTTTAGCGGTCCAACAATTAGGTCATACTGTAGCATATATTGTATTTGACCCTTGCCACAGGTATTTAGTTAGTTCAGGACCTTAATCCAGAGGTGCACCTCAGCATCATCTTCCTGGGCCTATAGTGGGCTCAAGACTCTGAGGAGGGATCACTTATAATGGAATCCAATCCTTAGCTGTCTGTTTGAGAAGGCTGGAACTAATCGATCAGAAGGGGGCATCTGTGAAAGAGATGTTCAGTGAGACTTCACTGGAGCCAGGAGGGCTACTGTCTGATACCCCGTGTCCCGGCATTACAGTGCAGCATTACCGCTCGATACGCCAATCAAATCGGCTTTGATAATACTGAAATGTAAAATGGTGGAATTGTCACATTTTGCAGTTTTGTCAACCTCACAGTCTTAGGTATTATCTTGTCTTTCCTTTGCATCTTTAATCCTTGTCCGTGTCCGTGTCCTTCTCCTTTTTTTTTTTTCTTTCTGCATATTTTACATTAATTTCTTCGTTAAGTCCTTTCCCTCTGAACTCAATCCCCAGTCTGGCCCTCTGCTTGAGCCCCTCAGCTGCTGCTCTGCTCTCACACTAACCCCTTGTTTATATCGGGGATGCAATTAACTCGAAGCCAAGTAGACGAGTCCCAAAGAGAGAGTCAAGAGTGCAAGCTCACGGGTCAGATTTCAGCTCCTATACTCCTCCCTCGCCTATTTTACTCAGCTTCTCGTTCTTTCCATCCCTCTGGCCGCCTCTTCTCCTGAAGGTGCTCAATAATGCCATTTGTCCTCTGTGAAAACAAAGATAATTAAACAGATGTTGCTTAAATAGTGTCCAAAACATCACTGTGCATTGGATTTATCTTGTGCAAAGGATCACTGGAAAAGTAATGCATTGCTCGAGATATCCTGATGTACAGCTGAAAATGTCTAAAGCAAGACATTACCTCATCTTTATGTCATTTAAGTCCAGATTTATTCTTGCATTGCAAATTTGCGCACTGAATATAGGCTGTGACAAATGCACCGTTTTATGAACCTTTTTCAAAATAAGTGTGCACGGCTAAATAGCATTAATTTCAGTGGTGGAATCACCGTCTACTGTGGACCGTTCTTGTTTTTCCGTTTTGTCATGCAGGAACTGCTTTGAGTGCTGAGTTCACGTTCTCCACATGTGTGGTCCAACAGCCCAGGGGACCCATCCCAGAATCTCAGACACACGTGTGCAAGGCAGAAGCAGTAGTGCAATGCAGAGTAGATAAACAGTGCTCTTACTGGCCACTGGGCACGCTCCTCATCTAAACAACGCAACGTTAACTGCTTTGCAGGATCATCAGGCAAAAGTAAAGACAAGCATCCCAGTTCGCACGAGGAAAATCGTTTGGGTCAAAATGATTTTACCACTCAACCTGGCATGATTTTCTTTAACTTTATGCTTTTATAAACTCCACTAATTACCTCCAACAACCTGCAGAGGAAGGCAGAGGTTATGTGATTGCCCCAGGCTGTCTGTCTGTCTGTCTGTCTGTCTTTCTGTCTGTTTGCAGACAGTACATTATTCTGTCATCGCTGACAGGCTGATTGAGCTGAGAGAAGTTTTTAATAGGGGAGCAAGAACCCCCCCCCCCCAACCACCCAACACACACACACACCAAATCAACTTTTAAGGTTCCTTACATGACCACAAAACACAACCAAGATGCTTCAAAAATAAAAAGTGGCCTCAAGCCAGATATTCAAGATGGCATCCACAATGGCCGACAATAGTTTTGTTTTTTAAATTAAATGACATATAAAGGATTTAATTTTCAAAATATTCCAAAAGAAGGAAGTTTCAGGTCACAATAAATACATTTATGCCTAAATAATTTCATTCCATCTGGCATAAAACTCATGCCAAATCCCTATGCTGATCTCTACCAGATCCACTGTGGTGACACTGAGCAACTGGGGGCACCAGAAAGAAAAAAATACAAATTAGAAATTTTTTTTCATATTTTATCAGCCATTTTGGACGCCATCTTGAATATTTCGGGAGCTCGGACCACCCCCTTTGCTCCCCACCCCAGAATAAAACCAATCCTACTTTTTTTACGTTCCTTAAACGACCCTCAAGCACAATCAGGATGTTCCCAAAAATAAAAACTGGCCCCAAGCCCGATATTCAAGTTGCCGTCCAAAATGGCCGCTAAAATATGATGTGTTATTATTAATTCTATTTTTTGGTGCTATGACACATTTTAGGGGCATTTTAATGGAAAATGTGCAGTGATTTTGGATGCCATTTTCAAATTTAAAACATATGAATGAAATTATCTCCTCACAAGTGTATTTATTGTGTCCTAAAACTTTCTTATCATGGAATATTTTTGAAAATTTAATCATTTATGTGTCAATGAAAGTGTTTCAATGAAAAAAAAATATTTCGGTGGCTATTTTGAATGCCATCTTGAATATCTGGCTTGAGGACAGTTTTTATTTATGGGAACATCCTGATTGTGCTTGAGGGTCATCCAAGGAACTTAAAAAAACTTGGTCTGGGTTAGTTCTGCGAGTGCAAGGGGATGGTCCTGACTGCCTACTGTTTTGTATGCAAACAACTGGTGACAAGTGTAATAATGACAGGATGGTGTATAAAAACCTGCAGCTTTGTGATCAAGACTCAAAATCACAGGTAACTGGTCAGGTCTGGGAACATGTGCTCGTGCCGCACACTGCAGCATCCACCACACTACAGAACCGCCTTGCATCCTGGGTGGCAACCACCCAGGCAAACAACCTGTCCATCACCACCTCTCGAAGGTAGCCATCTATTGGCCACAGCCAGGTGAAACTGATCAATAAAAACCAGACAACTGATCAGTATTAATGATCTCTGCTGCAACAGGTCACATTAACAACTCGAGGTATAGGAAAGGATCTAGAGATAAAAGGGTACAAATGCCAGCCTTTATGTGTCAAAATTTGTTCTGAACTCTTTGGGTGCAGAAATTTTACCCATACTTCTCTGTTTAGTGCATCAAATCATGCACAATCTATAAAGTGTTTGTGTTCTATGTAGTTACGCTGTCATGTACCTACAGAATGTCAACAATACAAAAACCATTGACATTTTTTCCACTGTTTTAGTGGGGATAGTCGGTCTGCAGTGGGCAGAAAGGAAAAGTAATATTTTTCCATATCACAGATGCTGTCTTCTCTTCCAATATAACATCAGAATGGAAAATAACCATTCAATTCAAGGAAATTGATGAAAATAGGAAAGATGTTCCCTTCTTTATTTAAAACATGAAGAGTACTGTGGCCACATTTTACTAAATGTTCCCTAGTTGTATTTGGCAAATTTTCAAACTCATCCCCTCAATTTGAGTAATTTCTCTTTGATTGTGTGCAGTAATAAGAGCTGTTTTGAAGGATGTCTAATTGAATTTTATTATTATCTATTGGGTTGGACCACCGTTACTAAGACATTCTTAGTCCAAGTGTTGCATTACAAGGAATCATTATTAGTGAGAAGCACTTTAATGGAACATTGAGCACCAGGGCACTAACTGCGCTAGATGCAGCTTGTAGAGGCCATCGTCTAAATCTATTCTGCTTCCAGATGTCTTTTCCACTTTCTCGAAACAGGAAAACAGTGACATCATTTCATTCAGGTGTAGTATAATGAATGTGTGGTTTTGTGCTGCATGTGCCATTGGACAAAATAATTGGGGATGTGCACGATTGCCGAGTTCTAGGACATAAAGTATCATGCAAGAATAAAAGTGTATTCTAAACTGTATGAATTTTAGCTGTATTTCTATTTGTGCATCATATAATCAGCACCTGAAGTGGTGATGCCACATTTGAACTAAAACAAGGGGAGTACCAATAAAGTGAAATGTCTTATTAAAACCTTTACTATTTACAACCCTAGTCATATTAAGACATCATTAGCAATCATGCCTCTAAGTGATTCATATTTGATTAAGATTTTGTTTGTGAGAAATTCTTTTTTGGAAAATAAAAAAAATTGTTTAGGAAGCAAAGAATAAGGGCAGCCATCCAGGGAATTTTTAAAATGTGCTCAAATTAGCAACTAAATAACGTTAGCAACCTACTTTGTAATCATGGGCACATTCATGGTACAATGACAGCTGAAGAAATATGACCAGCTAGGTTTATTTTTTCCCCCCAGTATACTAGTTTATATCAAACCTGCACCAATGTTATAAATTAGCTTTGGTTAGTTTGTTTACTGAGTCCTTAAGTTATAACTTATTAAACATGTAGTGCAGAGTGGGAATAGTACTTGGACTACCAGTATACAGACCTGGGTTCAATTCTCAGTGTTTGCATCACGCTACCAGTCTATGTGCTTGTACAAGACACTTCCCTGCGGTTGGACTGCGTTGGACTGCGGACTGGACTACCAGCTATCGGCGTCTGGACTCCTCACCCTCACCATTTGCAGGACTTAAACACACGACATCAGAGTCGACGTAGATGGATTAGGAAGATTGTGTGTTTATATGTATATATTTTGGACACTCTGTGCATGTGTTATATCTCATGTTGGACTTTGTGCTTGTATTTTTGTATTTTTGTATCATTGATAGTTTGGCCATAGCAGATGGTCCCCCCTCTGAGTCTGGTCTGCTTGAGGTTTCTTCCTATACTTATAAAACATCCAGGGAGTTTTTCCTTACCACTGTTGCTATTGTGCTTGCTCAGGCGGTGGGTTTCCGATTAGACCTTACCCTTGTGAAACGCCTTGGGGAGACTATGTTGTGTTTTGGCGCTAGATAAATAAATTGAATTGAATTGAATTCATCCG
>OMMV01236855.1:0-11198 GCA_900302635.1 Chatrabus melanurus
GCGCGCGACCCTAGGTGGCGCGCGTATGGCCAATTTCCCACTTCCGGTGTCGACATATTTTAAGACGGCGGACAACAATCATGATTCCTTAGTGTAATAAATTTAGTCACTTCGGGTCACATTCTGGCGTTTCATAGCCTGCTTTCCCGACAAAAAAAAAAAAAAAAAAACCTTACTAACTTTAGTTAATTTAATCTTGTGACGGTTGCTTGTTTACCTTCGATACCGTGAAGGACTCGACCGGCATCGCAGTGCAGGGCTGACGTCACGATCCTATTCAAATAACATTCTGCAGATTCACAAATAAAAACCATGGCGAAATAAATACTTACAGCTAAAAACGGGGCAGAAATGAACGTAAGCAAATAGCAATCGCAACGCTCACTTCCGTGTCGATGTCGACATTTACCCGTGATGCACTACGGGAAATGGCCATATGAATACGAATTTGGAATCGCCTCTATTGCTTTTACCGATAACGGTGATTGAAACGCTACCCTTCCCTGGGGTCGGGAGATGGACCACAGATCATTTACATATGTGTGAGGGAAGGCTGATTGATGGGGAGAACCATACACATTCCAGGCATCCCCTCCCCTTAGAGACCACGGGGAAAACAGGTTTTTCTCCACAACCATCACAGTTGCATTGATGCTGATATCCAAGTCTCATTTACTTGTACTGGGCGCTGCTAGGGAGTTGAGCGTGGGCTTTGCTACAGAGGCAAGTAAAGAGGACCTGGGAGGAAGAGACATTGCGAACTAAATTTTCACTGGGAGATAAAGGATTAAGTTGATCAAGACTGAGTTATTTTACACAGTGATAGGACTTGATTTAACACTGTTTTGAATGGGACCATATGCATTCACTGCAGGTGTTAATGTAACACTCTCAAATTTACTGTGTGCAGGTTAACAAGTGTCCTGAAAAGAGATATAACAGTTGGGGGGGGGCCCTAAAAAAAAAAGGCAATACTTTCCCTAACCTGCATTGCAGAGCCCAACATTGAACTTGTCTGAGGTCTTAGCGGGGCGCTCTAGTGTACAAGGTTTCACCTTGATACACAACGTTTTTGTAAAGATATCATATACACAAGCTTTTAGGGACTATTAGAATCAAAAATTGCTTAACATTGAACTAGTCCAAGGTCTTAGTGAGGTGATCATATGTACCAAGTTTCACCTTGATACACAAACTCTTTGTCAAGATATCGCATGCACATGGCTCACACACACACACAGACTCCCACACGGGGTCAAGCACTTTCTAGAACTGCTCTACTGTCAGCCATGCAGATAAAAAATGCCAAGAAGCAATCTCTTTGTAGGTCTGTTGCCTAAAAGGACACATTCATTCCGTAAAAACCTTACCTCTATTAAAACATTGTCACGTTTGTAAGTACTCTACTCACCTTTGATAATTGTGTCATATGATAGAAATCCCTTTTTCCCATGATATTGCTGAAAGGAAATACATGGGTATTAATGAGGCACCTCTAGTAAAGCTCTAAAAGAAATCAAACTCTTCCAAACCTTATAATTACAGAGTATTTATTAACATTCTTGCATTTTGTGATTACTTACAACATAGGGTACAGTGGTGGTGATATTATTACATTTCTTTTGCGAATATTTACCCACTGGTGGTGCGCTTATTGTAAACCCACCGAGGATTGAAAAATTGTCTTTGTTGTTCATTGTTCAATAATGTTTGAAAAAAAAAAAGCTGTTTATTAGCTGGTTTGGCTTGGCTAGCTTACCAGGGAGACTTGCATTGTATTTTATGTTGTGCTTGTGTTATTTATATTGGCTAATTTTGATTGATTCTTAAGAAAAAGGACTGGAGTTAACTTCTATGAATGATGCAGGATTTATATAAACTAGTATGTTAGAAAAAAATACTCTGAGCTACTGTACTTCAGACAACAGCGTTTACACAATAGGTTGTGAATGTTATTTGATTGTTATTTTGTGTGTATGGTGGTTTTTTTTTAAACTCTCGGGATGGCTGCCCCGTTCCCACTCATTCATTCCTTCCTCAACAAATTTAAAAAGAAAAAAAGAAAAAAGGGATTTCCCTCATACGATGCGATTTTCAAGGGTGAGTAGAGCACTCCAAACATTAGCAATCAAGCCTCTAATAGGGTTGTAAAACGTGAACATATCCTTAAATTCCTGAAACGGAAAAGAAGCTGCTCCTCGAGGTCTCACCTCCTTCCTCCCACAGACCGTGAGGGCATTCTCTCACACAGCAAGGACGAGTCCAGGGGCCGTGTGTCCATGAAAACCATACCTACGCCTTGTCCCACGCATGAGCACGTATTTATAAAGCAAGAATATGCGTACTATATTCATTTGTTTAACTGTGCGCTAAATAAATTGTTTTTATTGAACATAGGGTACTTAGGCCACTTTTACACGTAGTCAGGTATTTACAGAAACGGATATTTCCCCCCTCTCCGTTTCCAAAAAAGTTTTCATTTACAAGGACCCGCATAAATACGCCGTCAGGAGCATGCCAAACCTGTAGGTGGCAGTGTAACGAGAAGCTCAAACCACGTTAGCCAATCAAAATCCTGCAAAAAGCAACAACAACGAATAACTGACACAAGTCACTTCCTGTTGCTTTTGACAGAGAAGTGGAGCTACTCCTACGTGTGACGATAGAATATAAAACACAGTTTCCCCCTGTTTACATGAATACGCGAAAACGGAGTTTTCCCAAATCTCCGCTTTGGCCGGAGTTTTCCGAAATAATCGTTTTCAGTGGGCTAAGCCTCCGTTTTCGTGTAGACGTAAGGCACAAACGCATGGAAATATCACCGTTTTCTCAGATACCCGGGTACCTGTAAACGTGGCCTTAGAAATCTTTTTTTTTAAGCGTGCGTTTTCTGGGATGTGCGTGCGGGCCACAGGAAATGAAGCAAGGCTTGATGCACACAATGAAACCTGGGAGATTTACTTCATGTATAAACATTGCATATCTGTGTTGGAAACGGAAACACTTGTTGGCCATGTCCCGAGGGAATACTCGAAAATATTCTCATTTTTCTTGAAGCGTGGGGGCAAAATAAACTATCAAGTCAATGGGGGAGAAGCTGAATCAAGGCTTTGGGTTAGAAATACCTGCTCTGTACACATTCTCCGGTTTGAAAATGGATATAGAGCTCTCCCAAGTCTTCTGAAACTGAGGCAAAACACCGCAAAAGGTAGGTTTCTGTCCGTTAAGATTATGTTTTGATGCCAACTACTGCTCTGAGTGGGGCAAATCCGGGCAATCCGGGTGGCGTGTTTTGATCCAGAAATGGTCCCGGATGCTGGAAATAGCATCAGGGACCCCCCTCAAAGGCCCCACAAATACCCCATGTGTGCTAATTAGGGTCTGTGCGCTTAAACGAATGATTAGGGTAACTCACCCATACGTTTTTCTGAACAGGTCAAGCCTGATATGGTGAAGTGGAAGTTGAAAATAAGCCGAGATGTAATTTCACGTAAAACATCCAATTTCACAGAGCTTGCATTTCTTATTATCATTAAAATTCTGTTTGTTTATACACCCACACTTATATTATTATGTTCAAGTTATCATTGTAAATAATTGAATGTGTCGTAAATTTGATCAGGCCTCTTATTGTTTGTTTGTTTTGTTAACTGTGGGCGCTATAAATAGTTGCAGCTGTGCATAATAGCTGTTTGTAAGGATGGCTGCTCTGACTCATGCTTACCTTTTGTAAACTCATGCATTTTTTTTTCATTTTGCCTGTCCTTTGTAGTCCGATCTTTTCCTTTTTTTTTCCTCCTGCCAGGCTCAGTTGCTCTGAATGTACAGAGTTAAATACATCAATTAAGTTTTCACAATCAGCAACTTATTTCTTTTCTTCATGATTCCACACCTGAGGCAACTAAACGAACATTTCCTTTTTTCCACCTCTGCGATGTCTCAGTCTCACATTTGATGAAATTGTGCTTCTTCTTTGCTGTTTTTTTTTTTCTCCTTGCTATGTCTAATAACTTCTGGTGCAAACGACAGTTTTATATGTAAGTGATTAATTGAGGGAGTGGAAAGCAGGCTCGTGCACGTGCACAAAATTTCAAAAAGATTGAGATTTATAACAGAGGACCATGCAGATGCACAGCTGTATAAATCTGGTGAAATTGATGTGTGTGCACATTCCTGGCTTTGTGCGCACACGCAGTAATCATCGTGAATCTACAGAGTTTTATGCACATGGCTTCAGATATGGACTTTTGTGATGTGTCACAGAAGTGTAAAATGAGTCGTTTCAGGCCTGAGGTTTCCTTATAGCAGGAGAATTTCTACAGACACAATCATAGAATAGTGGGACTTTAAGGATGTTTAATATCAAACTCCAACTACATGAAACTGCAAAATGTAGAAACAACAGTTTTTTTTTCACAATATGGCCCCTTTAAAAAGCATCTCTCAGAGAAAACAGACATATCACAATTTATAATTTCAAAACAGAAACAAAATAGTTTTCATCTGCTCGTGCAATGCCTCTTTGGAGTAAATGCCCCGCCTACCTGGGGTTCTTCTATTGCCCAGGCACATGTTGGCAATCCCGTCATTAAGCAATTCTGAAATATTAGCACATATTAAGACAAGACACTTGTTGCAAAAACAGTATTCATCCACAGAGACATACATTACAACATAAACGTAACGTGAAAAACCACACTCCCAGACTTTTTCCCTCATACTTATTTTTCTTTAGTGGTCCATGTCCACTAAAGAAAAATAAGTATTACGTTTATAACCTTTTTAACTTGCACCCGAAGTTATTTAGTTTTTTTCGGAGTTGAGCGCGCCTGTTTCATTATTAATTTGAGACGTACATTACAACAAACATTTACTTTCAAACTTCAACAATTTTATAAATATTGGGATTATTTGAAAAGCAAACCTATATTTTAAAACGGGCAATTTGATCAATAGAGTTCAGCTGATTTTCACACTTATTTCAAACATACATATGTATTGGGATTCTTAAAAATAAAATTCAGACAAGGTGTCCCCCCCTCCCCCCAAATTAACATGCACCAATGAGGTCATGTGATCACTGGTGTTTGTTGGTTAGTTCATACAAATATTTTGCATCCAATCACCAAAGAATTTGTTGAAATGATGAATTAGTCAAATCAAGAGGATGAGTCTTGATTTGAGCGTGGATGTTTGATTGTTTTATTCAAAATTATTTTTTGACAACTTCTGAAAAACTACAACACTGATCTAAAACAAACTGTAGCATCTCATGACTCACGATCGGCAAGGGAGTAGGTCCAGATAAGGATCTTAATTTATTTTGAGTTAAATATACACACACAGACAGGGGTGACATCATGCAAAAATATAGAATTGTTCTGCTTGGCGGCGGTACTCTGCTTTCTAGAGTACTTGCAGTACCTGAGTAATGTTCATACTTCCTTCACATCACTGTTCTTGCAGTATGGCTCACGCGGCCCCTGACTGCTCTGGGACCACCTGAAAGTCTCCATTCAGAAACATTGCTACACAGCAGAGTACATGTCAGATGAACTACAGTACTGAGGCCATGCGCCAGCATCAGTACAGTGGACATAATTTTACAACCTAAAATTGATAAAGCACACACACAAACCGATATTACTTTGATCTGTCATTAACACACACAGATCCATGGTACAAACAGGTGATCAGTTGGGATTCATGTGACTGTAATTGAAGAAAATATGCAAACTGTGTATGTGAAGGGCTTCATGTTAACTGTAATATAGCCACTGTTGAGGACTTTGACAACCTGACAATTATTAGTTACGTTGACCTTTACCTAAGATTAATTTCCACTTAAAAAAAAAAGAAGCTTAATTTACCCATTACAACCACATCTAAATGCATAAAGGCACACATGTATATTATATAGATAAGTATATATTGTATATCCTTTTTTTTTTTTTTTTGTAAAAGCTGTTTTGAGCTACAAATGTATGGATGCAATGCATCATGGGTTAGTGAACAAGATGGAAGAAAATACAGTGATTTGTACCCAGAGATACAACTGCAGGAAATGAAATAAAACTTCCTTGTCTATGCATTGTGTGGTCTGTTCATTATGTATTATCATTTGGTTCATGGAAATTTGTATTTAACTATATCTATCCATCTATCTATCTAGACTATACACAAATACTATATACACACACACACACACACACACCAACCTTCTTTCCATGAGATCACAAATTTGAGAGGAGGGTTAGGGAGAAAGTTGTAAAAATGTAACATTGTTGATTTGCTGCAAAGTGCTCCAGTGAATCTTCTTTTGAAGCAATTGATTAATTTCTTTCAAAGTGTCAAAAAGCATGATTCCACTATGTTTCAATAAATGTGAGTAAATCACCTAAACATGAAAAAGCTGGCAAGAACCATGACATTCACAGTTCTTACAACATTAGCAAAACTTTTGTATATGGTCTTATAAACTATTTTAATGAGCAGAATATGAAACTAAAATTTCCAAAAAGATCAAGTCAGTAGATTTAATGGAGCTAAGACACACACTGCCCTCTGCTGGTTGACTGCTGAACAAAGCCCTATGTAAATTTCAGGACCCTTAACATTTACCCATGCAAAGCACAGGTCAAAGCTTGGAGTCAAATTTTGTTAAGACAGGATGTCCAGAATAATGGATGACTGAAACAAATGCAACATATGTCTACATACATTCAACTATTTGTTAAAATTTTCAAATGTATGACCACGTGTATACACATACATTAAATAGTGAATCGTACATTAAAAGGTACATTGTATTGAAGATGCATTAAAAACAACCATATTCAGGAACAAATTAGAACTAACAGCCTCTATAGAGGCTTGCAAATCAAAAGAACCAAGGTCATCTTGTTGTGTCCTTAATTTTGTTGCACTACAACAATATTTTCTGTTAATTTTTTTTATTTATAAGCAGTGCCTTATATCATCACTTAAATATATATCAAGGCATGCTTGCTGTACATCATGATAAAACAAATACATTTCTTGAGGCTTCTCCCGTTTTGGTCAGGGTGAACACAGCGGATCAAATATGGCTCTGCATGTTGGTTTTACACCGGCTACCCTTCCTGACACAACTCCACACCCACAAGGACAACAGGGTGCGGGTGGCCTTCAAGTGGGGAACTTCTTTTTGAAAGGCATGTGTACTAACCTCTGCAGGGATCACGTCACGAAGAAGCCAATAAGGAATATAATATAGCATAGGTTACAAATGGTTGCCACGTTAACCAAAGAATAGTCAAGTCTTGGAGTATGTGCTGTGCCATGCATACACCACACTACAGGTTCCAGATGGCAACCACCCAGGCAGACAACCGATTCATCTCCACCTTTCAAAAGTAACCATTAATCTGCCGCAGCCAGGTGAAACATGGGCGTTCCCTTGGCCTTCTCCAGCCACTGGGGTCCTCAACACTGAGGCACCTGCTGACATTCTCCTGCAAAGATAACGGCATCACCAAACACCTCTGTCCAGCGACCTCATGAGTCCGTAAGTTCTTCCCAGGTGTCTCGATCTCAAAGCCCAAGGACCCAGAGACATGAACGTTACTGCCGAGATAAGCGAATGTCTCTACAAGTTCAATGCTTTTGCTGCATACAGATACACTTCTGATGACCGAGTCCAGGAAGTCATTAAAGGCCTGGGTCTTAGTCTTGATCCAGGACAATCGTGAACCAAGACACCCCAGTTGGTTCTCAAGTGCTGCAATCAGGGTATCCATGGATTTCGCAAACATCACAGCATCAACCGTGAAGTCAAGGTCAATAAACCTTTCCTCACCAACAAAAGCACCGAAGTCGCTGGTTTCCACAACCCTATCCAACACCCAGTCCATGCAAGGATTGAATAGTGTTGGAGCCAGAACACATCCCTGACGAACGTCAGTTTTCCCTGGGAAAAATTCAGCGTTTCTGCCACCCTCTGTATAGCACTCACAGTATCTGTGTATAGTCTGGCTAGAACACCTCGATCCAGTGAAAATTGATTCAATCTAGTGGATGAGTGAGAAAGACAAGTGAATTTTCACTCAGGAGCACCCTGATATACCATCATAACATTAGCATGTAACTAAGGCAGCACGGTGGCTTAGTGGTTAGCACTGGTGCCTCACAGCTAGAAGGTCCCAGGTTCGCTTCTGACCTGGTCCTTTCTGTGTGGAGTTTTCATGTTCTCCCCGTGTTTGCGTGGGTTCCCTCCGGGTGCTCCGGCTTCCTCCCACTTCCAAAGACATGCAGGTTTGGTGAATTGGTGACTCTACATTAACTGTAGGTGAGAGTGTGAATGCGTTTGTCTGTCTACATGTGGCCCTGCGATGGACTGGCGACCATCCCCCGCCTCTCGTCCAATGAATGCTGGGATAGGCTCCAGCACACCCCGTGACCCTTAATTGGAGTAAGTGGGTATAGAAAATGAATGAATGAATGTAGCTGATAATGTTCACTCACTAAAATCCAACTTGTAAATTACATATGCAATTGTCACACGAAGTTTATATCAATGTTTTCAAAAGGTTTGTGTTGATCGACACGACACAACAAATGGGTATATATATATATATATATATATACACACACCTTATAATCTTATAAATATGTATTTGTTTATATTTCATGGTAAATTTGGCATGTTTTAAGTATAAGCAGGTAATGTGAACCGATAGTATTTAGGAATGGTGAAACTTTAACCATCACCCATAATGAAAACAAACACAGCCTGAGCTTCATACGTTCAGCACTGGAAATCTCTAAATTCCATGATTATATAAAGACTACTTTTGTTTTGGATAGAAGCATACAAATGCACCCTCAAGCTATGTTACATCAAGTTATTGATGTAGAGCAATGGAAAAGGAGCTGGCCTGCCAATATGTAGACCTGGGTTTGAATCCTGCTCATGCTACCTGTCTGTATTTTTGGACAAGCCACTTCATCTGCATTGTCTCAGTCCACCCAGCTATAAAAATAGGAACTGCCCTTGGCTGGGGAAGTAAAAGTGAGGCATCATTGTAAAGCGCTTTAAGCATCTGCTAGATGGAAATGCAGTCCTTGTTCTTATGACATGGCTGTTTTTAGATCAGAAAAGTAAACTTTATTTGTAAGTCTTCTTCTGCTGACACACTACCACCAAGCTCAAATGACCTCTGGGCGGAAGCGCATATTTTTGACTTTTTGTCTCACCGCACATGTTGATGTCACTTACTGGTTAAGGATACCGCTATGGTTACTATGAAACGCTAATATGAAGTCACATATCAACATTCTCTTGGTCACATGGCCATTGGCCTTTGGTGTCCTTGAAAGATCAAAATCAAGGTCATAACTGTTTAACTCCAACAGTTCTTTTTTGTTTATCTGATCATACAGCTTATATTTTGAATTGACGTATATGTTAAAAATGCACTGCATTATCATCTATGTTCACAAGATGGCACCCTCTACAAGTGTGACAACTGAATGCTCCCCCTGTACACTGATCTGATTGAGGAGGAGGAGCTGGGTCTTAGAGAAGAGCCCCAAATTGGCACTTGACTTGTTTGCACTTTGTGGGACAGCCGCAATGGAGGAGGGCAGCTAGGCTAAGGTAAGGCTAATTGTATAAATGATCATTTTAAAAAGCTTATTTACATTTAGTGAGCTAAACATGCAAACAGCCTTTAGCTGAGCCTTTAGCTCCACATTGAAATGGTCTGGTCAGTGGTGACAAGAAGCAGTTTACTCAGTTCTTTTTGCCTCGTACAATAACATTAATCAGCCCATTAGCTTCTGCTTGCTAATGTGGTGTTTGCATTATAAATAAATAATGTAAGTGTAAAGATGACCCCCCAAAACATCTAAAAATAGAGCCTAGGTTGTAATTGGTTGAATTCTCCTTTATCAACGGTGCAGTTATGTCTCCATGCCCAGGTAACTGCCAAGGAGATGAATATAAATTATTTTGCTGGCAGGTGTTCTTGTTGCATGAAGCGGTAGCACCATGTTTCAAAAATAAATGTGATTTATAGACCGATGCAACTTAGGTATTTTTTTTCTCTCTTCATGACTTTTTTTGACAGATGCAACTAATACTCTGGTGCAACATATAATCCAGAAAATACGGTACATGATTTGGTGTCAAATATGTAAGGCACGTGCGTTGCACTGTCTGAGTGTCCATTCTACACCGTGTACACAATTATTAGGCAAGTTGTATTCCTGAGGATTAATTTTATTGTTGAATAAATACAGCGCTTTCAGTCAATCCAAAACGTTAATAAAACTCAAACCTGAATGTTTATCAAAGGAAAAGTGAGTTTTGGCTTTCTCAGAGGAATATATGTGTGTGTGGAATTATTATGCAACATTTATTAGAGTAAGTTTTACAAATAAGCAACTCAAAATGAACAAATAAACACTTTTGACATTTCAAAAATATTCAGTGTCCAATAGCCACCCTTCTTTTCAATAACTGCCATGAGCCTTCCATCCATGGAGTCTGTCAGTTTCTTGATCTGTTGATGATCAACTTTTGGTGCAGCAGCAACCACAGCCTCCCAAATGCTGTTCAAAGAGGTGGATTGTTTTCCCTCACTGTAACCATTTAAGAAGGACCCACAAATTCTCATTAGGGTTTAAGTCAGGTGAGGAAGGGGGCCATGTAATTATTCTGTCATCTTTGAAGCCTTTGCTGGCTAGCCAAGAAGTGGAGTACTTGGATGCATGTGATGGAGCATTGTCCTGCATAAAAATCATGGCCACCTTGAATGATGCAGACTTTTTCCTGGACCACTGCTTGAAAAAAGTATCTTCTAAAAATTGGCAATAAGTTTGGGAGTTGATTTTAAGTCATCTTCAACCCAAAAAGGTCCAACTAACTCATCCTTAATAATAGCAGCCCATACCAGTACCCCTCCTCCACCTGGCTGGTGTCTGACTCAAAGTGGTGCTGTGTGTCCATTAGTGATACAATCATGGGCCCATCCATCTGGTCCATCAAGTGTCACTCTCATTTCATCTGTCCATAAAACCTTTGAAAAATCTGTCTTCATATATTTCTTTGCCCAATCTTGACATTTCAACTTGTGAGTCTTGTTCAGTGGTGGTCGTGTTTCAGCCTTCCTTACCTTGGCCATGTCTCTGAGCACTGAACACCTTGCATTTCTAGA
>OMMV01236875.1:0-20901 GCA_900302635.1 Chatrabus melanurus
AAGCATCGGGGATGAGGATCAGCACCCCCAAATCTGAGACCATGGTCTTCTGTTGGAAAAGGGTGGATTGTCCCCTCTGGGTCAGGGGAGAGTTATTGCCTCAAGTGGAGGAGTTCAAGTATCTCGGGGTCTTGTTCACGAGTGGGGGTAAGCTGGAGCATGAGATCGACAGACAGATTGGGGCTGCATCTGAGGTCCTACGAACGCTGTGCTGGACTGTTGTGGTGAAGAAAGAGCTGAGTCGGAAGGCAAGGCTCTCAATTTACCAGTTGATTTACACTCCTATCCTCACCTATGGTCATGAGCTTTGGGTAATGACCAAAAGAACAAGGTCACGGATACAAGCGGTGGAAATAAGGTTCCTCCCTCGGGTATCTGGGCTTACACTCAGGGACAGGGTGAGAAGCTCGATTGTCCAGGAGGGACTCAGAGTAGAGCCGCTGCTTCTTCGTATTGAAAGGAGCCAGTTGAGGTGGTTCGGGCATCTGGTGAGGATGCCCCCTGGTCGTCTCCCTAGGGAGGTCTTCCAGGCATGTCCTCCTGGGAAGAGGCCTTGGGGAAGACCCAGGACACGCTAGAGGGATTATATCTCCCAGCTGGCTTGGGAACGCCTCGAGATCCCCCAGGAAGAATTACAGGTCTTGGCCGAGAATAGGGAAGTGTGGGCTGAGTTGCTTGGTCTGCTGCCACCGTGACCCGAACCCGGATAAGTGGCAGAAAATGAAAAAATGAAATGATCATAAAGATTCTAAAATGTTTAGTTTGGACTATCTGTGACTGAATGTTATGAGGTTATGGGGCAAAAACAGCAAAAATGGTGACAAAGGTCAATTTCAGTTTGTACAGAGGTCAAAAGTTAAAGTTGCCCCAATTTTGGTAAAAAGTGATGCAAATTACTGGTTGGGCTAATAGAGTTTTAAAAAGGAAGTTTGCACCATCTGTTGTGCTTAGTTGTCACGTTACGGGGTAACATATATCATAGGTCATATTATCCAATGGACATTGACCTTGTTTGAACTTTACTTTGGAGACCAAGCAACCAACGCAGTCAAAACTTTTAACGTTTGACCCCTGTACAAACTGAAATTGACCTTTGTCACCATATTTGCTGTTTTTGTCCCATAACTTCATAACATTTAGTCATGCATAGTCAAACTATATCTTTTTAGAATTTTTATAATCAGGCAAATAATATGGTATATATTTTCAATATGATTGGAGGATTTTAAATTTGTCCGGACGCCATCTTGGAAAATATGGCTACCATCTTGGATTTTCAAGTGGCCAATTGGGCAACTTTGAAGAGTTACCTATAGAGAGCATTGATGCCAATTTTCATGCTTGTATCACTATTTAAAATATTTTATCTGCTCTACTATGAGATGGTCCGATGCTGGGTCTCACTGCACTGCAAGGTGTATTTGAAGATTATATTTTTAAGTATTTAATTATATACTTGATATTTTAGCAAATTCTAAATTGTTAGTCTAATATTTTGTTTCAGTTAAATATTTCAATTGATGTATCTGAATATTTAGATAAATATTTAGTTTAACGTTTAGCTAAATATTTTGATAGATCACCCTAAATATTACCTGAAAATTTTAATAAGTGTGTAACTAAATATTTAGTAATTATTTTTAATTAAATATTTAGCTCAACATTTAGCTATGTCTACAATAATTATTTTTAAATCCAAGTTCATTTTAAACAATAACTTCCCCTAGATTAAAAATTTCAGTATGAAAAGTTAGTTTTCAACCTAAATGTCATGAAAATGTGAGCTAAAACATTTTAGATTTTTTTTTTTTTTTGATATATATATTTATTTATTTATTTATTGGTGTCATTATGAAGAAATATGGAAAAACTGAACCATCAATATAAACATGCATTAGTTTATAAACAACACCCCACACGATCACTATTACAAACTATTTCCATAAATAAATGAATAATAATCATTATCATCATCATAAAATGTTCCAGTCAGTTAATTACAGGCACCAGACCTTATGGAAGGGACAAATCATCAGGACAGATGGACAGAATACTCAATACAGTTGAACATAGCCCAGCATTCAAAGAGAGAGAGATGGTGCATCAAATAAGAAGACACTGATGACAGACAAACTGTTAATAATCAGGCTGAGCGCTCAGGGCTGCACTGAATGAAGTGGACCCTTCATAGTGTACTTGTGTGATAGTGTTGTGGAAAGTATGAAATAAAGATGCTATCAGTCATGGTGAGTGAGGAAAGCCACCCCTGCTAGGAGTCTATCCGTTCTCCATCTGTACCCTTGGAGCCGGTCCTCCTCCATGGCACCACGTGGCGCAGCCCGCCTCACTGTTTACACGACTCGGTATCGCACACAAAGAGCTGTTACAGCACACCATGATTGAGACGTACATGAAAGACAAAGGAAAATGGAGATAATAGGGAGAAGACGTCTATTTGGCAGCTCAGCTGTAACTGACTGGAAGAGTTTTGGCTCTGCGTGCCGTTGTGTTTTTTTTTGTTTTTTTTGGCAAATCAGAGGGATGAGTGACCTTGGAGACTGGAGGAAGGTTACAGAGGAAGTGGGGTGACTCCAGAAATTTATGGATGGGGCTGAATGGTGTATTAAAGTGGTAACCTAGATTATGCACACTATTAGTTTACTAGCAAGATTACAAAAAAAAAATAAATGAATGCATTTTTTTACAGAAGTTTATTAAACTTCAAAATCATGAGCTGAAATAGAAATTTTGGGCAGACCAGATGAATGTGCATGTAAAGGAAATTTATTGGGTTTTTTTGTTCAAGCAACAAGAACACATAACATACATGTTGGTCAAACAGCTGTTTGTTAGCGAGGTAGAAGTAGCACCGCTCCCCATCGCCAACCTTTCTCAGAATTAATAAAAGTATGGATTTAACTCCACCAACAAAGCCTATTTATACTAAATTAAAGACCAAACAAGTGCTCAGTCCTTAATAAGGCAGTTTAAAGTAGCATCATTAGGATTAAAAGAGCTGTCAAAAGCAGGGCGGGGGATGGAAGACTTTAGGGAAGGATGAGAGTAAAAGTGGGACTGGGGAAGGTGGGAGGACTTGGCCGTTAAAAGCAGCGATGGAGACGAGGAGGAAAGCAGAGGAGGGGAAGAGGTGAAGGTGAAGGAGGGGGAGAGGTAATGGTTTGTGTGGAGGGATGTGGAAGGGAGGCAGCAGGGGGAGGAGATCGAGGAGCAGCAGGGACAACAAAGGCTGACAGATTTGACGCTAATCCACCCGACACATTTGCACACACGCACGCACACGTGCAAGCTCTTCCAATAACTGGGCTATCATTTGTTCACTCTTGATTTTGTTCTTCTGATTTTCCTCGCCCTCTCTCTAGTGATTCTCTGGAGACACGCGGAACCGGCCCCTCCAAAATGCCATTCGAGGCAGATGAACGAGGTTTTAGCACCCGGTCCCGTGACCTGAGGTGGGAGCTCAAGTGTCGCCTCCAAGGAGACAGTGAGGGAGAGCAAACCATGTGGCGCTTGTCATGCCACCGATCGCAAGTCACCAAGGAAGCATGGCGTGGGCACAAGCAGGAATATTGAGGAGAGCAGTGACTGACAGCGCCTAGACAAAAAGCTTCTAATGCGTGGACAGGCAGGCTGACAGACAGACAGATAGAAGAGATCAGACAGACGCTCCAACAGGAGTTAGCCCTCGCCAAAACATATTCAGTTGTTGCTGAATCGGAGCAGTAAAGGGGAACACTATAATGGGACACTGTGAGTGAGGCAGGTTGCTATGTAATGAGGCTAAGCCAACCACCCAAACATGCTGACAGCACAGACACACACACACACACATACACTTTGAAGCGGTGTGCACACTGCGCTGCGTGAAGCCTCGTGGCCGCTCCATTATCAGAGACACGGCGACATCGAAAGAGATGCCTGATTTCCCTTCAGCTTGTCTGCTGTGCAGCTGTCAGCGATCCAATCCCAGCACTGTTACCTGCTTCATTGGACAAGGTCAAAGGTCAAGACTGGAGTGGCTGCTGCAGCTGCGTGGAGGTGACGTGTCACGGCATTTCTGAGCGCTTTTAAAACTATTATCACCGCTGGGATATCAGCAGGTCTCAGCAGAAGTCATTCAATCAAGCTGTAGCTTTTGATCGTTTCAAGCTCGACTGCAGCACCAACAAGCTGCAAATCAAACAAGTCAAAGTGTCCAACGTGTTCAGCTAGTCACTTGTTACCTCCGTCAGGACGGTATGTTTTTGATGTCATCTGTTTTGTGTCTGTCTGTGTATTTGATCTTCAGCAGGATATCTCAAAAGGACATGAACGGATTTCAATGAACCTGTTTTAGAAAGGTCGACCTTGGGTCAAGGAAGAAGCCGTTCAATTTTAGTGTGGATTTGGATCAAGTGGCAGATCCTGCCTTTGATGATTATACTTTGATCTCTGATCCTGATTTCTTTGAGCCTAATTAGAGGATCAAACCAATCAGTGATCAGGATCAAACATCAAGATCAAAGCTGAGTGATCAAAGCTGAGTGATCAGGATCCCAGGTCAGAAATCAGAAATAAAGGGGAGCGATCAGGGTCAAGATCATGGTCGGGATGAGGACTATGTGCTCAGCATCTCATGGTTGTCTATCCACAGATGTACTTTTGTCCATATTCAGATAATGATCCAGAGCTGGTGGATAAAAATGTATTATCGGGCAGGGGTGTCCCCTAGAGTGGACTAAGGATTAGGATTTGGTTTAAATTAAAAGGCCTTTTGAGACCTTGGTGGAGGTATGTGCTCTCTGAGTGCCCTTCAGTTTTTTACTGTGAGGCATCATGCAAAAAATACAAATAAATCAAATGTTCTGTATTACTGGCTCATTTACTTCCTGTTTTGTGTTGTCAACGCCCCCTTCATCATTTAAATGGAAAATTGCACCCTTCTTTTCAGAGCAAAACGTACTAATTAGCATTAATTAAACATGCTTTGTGTTGCCAAAGACGTTCCGATTATTAATAGGCTGTCTTATCTGTGGAGGTGGGGGCAGCACCCAAACCACTCGAGTAAAATAGCGTTCTGAGTTTCCACAGATCCTGATCTCTGTCGTGCCAACCGGCCACCGACGCACAAGAGAGTTTTACCGTTTGTTTTCATATCTGCTATGTTGGTGTGAACGTAGCTGCTCTCAGAGAGTCATGCTAATATCAGTCGTGCGAGACGTCCGCTGCTGAACTGGATTGTGCCGTGTGTGTTTACACGTGTCTGTCTACGCCCCGTGTCCTGTCATTCCTCGCCTTTAAATATTAACTACCTCTAGCTGTGAAGATGTGCAAGGGGAGGACACGGGACAGAAGGGCGGGAGAGAAGTAAATGAAAACATGCTCCTTTTACCCCTCCTCTTCCCTCAGGGTTTGTCTGTCCGGTGGCACATCTGAAAAGTCTGAAAAGAGACGGACAGAGTGATTTACTCAAACAAAGAGAGTATTCGCTAAGACAAATGGACTGAAGAAGAAGGAAAGTAAGAGATTATAAGGGTCAGTGAGTAAAAGTGAGGAGAGGGGGTCTGAAGAACAAGGTGATGCTGGTGGGGGGTTGCCGATCAGGCCCCCTGCAGAGTGAATTATTCATAGCAATCCCCTTCCTGTCGACACAATTTGCCCTAAATTCACCCAAATTCATAATTCATACACTCCCCTCATTTGGTTTGGTCCCAGTCTGATGCCGTCCATCCATACCTCGGTGAGGCTGTCTGAGTCCCTTCACTCCCGCCCTCCTTCTTCTCCCTGGCAGGATCATACTTAATGTATGAGCCTGTTGCAGTGAGACGATTCTCAGACCGGCTTTGTCGCCAGAGCAGGGAAATACCACAAATCACGTGAAATAAGACTGGTTTCTGCTCGGGCCTTGCAATTCACTTCATAACACAGACATCATTTCATCATTTCACGGCGGTGAGCATTGCATTTCTTGGGCGTTGCTCTCTCGCGTTTTGCCACGTCGCGTATAATAAGAAGTGTCCAAGAACGATGAGTGCCCATTTTCCTGTCACCTTTTCATCCGTCTTCTCCTTCCGCCTTGGTCGCTGACACTAAAAGCTTTTATCCCCATTTCCTTTTGATTACATTCCACAATTCAAATTCCCTGCACCTCTCCGCCTCTTTGAGTTTTTCCATAGTCGCCTTGTCTCTCCATCAATTTAATAAACTGCAGCAGCAGCAGCACTCCGCCTTGGAGAGTCGAGAACAAGGCTGATTGATTATGTATTGGTAAACGTAACAGGAATGGGGCTTTACAGCACGGTGTGTAACTAATATCTTTGTTTAAAAGGTCGTAATAAAACCGACCATCCACGGACAACTCCGAATGGAAATGTACCAGGAAAAAAGCAGCTGCAGTGCTGTAGCTTATCTGGAATCAGGGAACACAGGCAGCACATTTATCAATACCACTATTAGCATAAGCTCTGCCGTTTGATACTTCCTCACTCACAGTACTGTCTAATGCAGTGGATAGCATGCAGACCATTGTTTCCTCATTTTCAAAAGCCGCCACCTCTACGGAGGAGCCCAGCCCAACCCGACCTACGCCTTCTGTCAGGGGTCAGAGGTGAAAGTGTCACAAAGCTGGAGAAAATAAAGGTTGTCAGAGGAGCCGCAAGGGCAGCCGCCCACTCGCGCGCTCCTGGTTGCCATGACAACAGAGTCTCCGCACAGCATCCCCCTTTGTACATACAAATTCAGTTCCTCGCACTGACAGGATTGCACTATCATTTACTTATGCACACGCACGTACGCACACTCATCTGCTGCTGCACTGTGATAGGCTGTTGCACACGTATACATGCTGACAGCTAATGATTTCATACACAATGCTGTGCAATTGCACAGCATTTAACCGTTTAGGCATTTAATGTGCTTATAATTATTTTAAAATTTGCTGAATGTCTAATATTTATCAATAAATACAAATAAGTCAAATCTGTAACCACTTTCCCCTTTAAAAAAAAAACTTCATTTCTTTTCGGTGATAAAGCTATCATTTCTTATCGGTGGTCTCCTTTAGTCAGATATTTACAACCATTTCATTAATAATTACTCATCTGCAACTGTCTTTGTGTTGTTTTTGGGGTTTTTTGTTTTGTTTTTTATGGCTGTTGTAATTCAGGGCAATTTGGTTTGGGGTTACACTTTGGCACATTCCTCACAACCTACATGGTGGATATGAATGAAACTTTAAACAAAAGTTCAGTACCCTGTGTATTTGCACACCTGCAGTTATCATGACCTCACCATTTTTTTCAAGGTCACAGGCAGCCATTTTGTGAATGACGGGCGTATTTGGTACCTCATGCGGTATTCTTGTTTTTAATTTGAAAATGACCCTCATATCTCCATAATTAATGATTTTCTATACTATACTATATTTTATTTTGTTTGTAATGGGAAGGTTGGAACACTTCCAATTAGATTTTCTGTGAATACAATGATGAAGATAAAACATCAAAAAGCAAAATCCTCAGTCACTATTCCTATTATCTACATATTATCATGATTACGTTTATATAACGCTCATCAGTATAAAGTTACACTTTCAGCAGTGTTAAAATATTAACTCTTTAATAGCGTTAACTTTCCGACACTTACGGTGTTACTTTATGAAAGTGTATTTTCAACACCAGAGAGTACGATGACACTGTTCGAATATAAAAGTGTAATTGTATATAGGAATATTACAGACAAAGACTTCAGGATGAGTTTGAACCCACAACCTTCTGGTTATAAATCATAGCCCCACAATTGAAAACTCATAAGAACTCCTTTTTCCTCGTTTCTCACTCAGCCTAAGGACAGGGTTAAAATTAAACCTTCAGAGAGTTAAATTACACTTGTAGAGAGTTGAATCAATACTGATATGATCAGCTCAGAGAAACAACTTCACCATTGTGCAAAGTTCAACACAGAGTATTAAAATAACACTAAGAGTTAAGAGCCTTTTGATACTCAAACGACAACAAACACTACAACACAATAATGTATGCAAAGATTTGGACTTAAGTTTTATCTCATTTTGGTGATGATCTGGAAGCAGATTAACATTTTCTATCATGTTTAAGTTTTTTTTTCAACAACTCAAAACCAAATTGACAGTCTTGATAAAAAAAAATTAGATAACATTTTCTTACCACAACTAGTTTCTGAGTGTAATGTGGTCAAGAACCCAGATCTTGATACCGACAGCTCTCAAGCTCTACATTCTGTGTTTGTATTTTCTCCAAGAATAGTGTCACATACAGATTTCAAAGGTCACTGCGGTTATATTGTGATTTTGGGCTATGAAAATACATTTTACCATGCCAGATCATCTTCAGACTTTAGAGCAAACCTGAAACTCAAAAGGAGCAAATATCTCAGCCTCTCTCTATCGTTCTCTCATGCTCTCTCCCTCTCTCTCCTTCACTCCCTGTCTCACTCCATCCTTCTCTCTCTCCCTCCCTCTCTCTCCTTCACTCGCTCTCTCTGTGCACACATAAAAACACACAATCATTCCTCCTACTGCCTATATACTGTCTATAGCGTGATTTATTTATTTATGTTTTTCCCCTTAAGACACAATGGGAAAGGTCGTATAAAAGAAGTGGTGAATAATTTAAGGACCAGGGGAGTGGACTCATTAAGACATCCACGAAGGCTTGAGAAGGGAGGTGGACGAAGGAAGGACAACTGACAAAGAAGGGCAGCACCGGCAAGAGATCAAATAGGGTGTCACAACAAAACTCTGAAAAATCCACAGGCAGTTAAAAAAAAAAAGGGAGGATGAAAAGAAAAAACAGAAAGAAATGAAAGATGAGAGTTAAAATGTGAGCGGTAAATGACTGACGTGAAACAGGGAGATCGTCTTATACTGACCAGTAAAAGCTTTGTAACGATCAAAAACAGAAGTGTTCGTCTAATTTAATAGTGTATCAGATTCCGTGTGCGTTGTGTGCACGTGTCCATGTGTGTTGGCGTGTATATCAGTGAGGATCGGGCTGTGTGTCAGAGGGTCAGCTAATCTCTCTTGTCAGCTAATGGAGCCTGCAGAAGTGCTGCCTCCAGCTCTCTCTGCTTCTAGCATGTTAGTTGCTGCTCACTTTGGGCCACCACTGATAAACTAATTCACTTATGGCCTGAACGCCAGCCAGTTAGTCACAGGAAATATAGATGTGTGGCAACAACAAACAAAAAGAAAAAGAAGATCTGCATGTTTGGGTCGATAAAAGCATGACATAAGGCTAAGTGGCTCCATTGTGTGGTCAGTGCTGTCATACGGTGTCTTTTTCCTGTGCTCATCATTCACCTTTAATCTAATTATTACAAAAGCAAATGGAATGCAGACTCATGACTCTGCTGACCACTTTCCAACTTCTTTAGGGTGCCTCTGGTAGCCCTATTCTGAGCATCACAAAAGCTCAGTTAGCATGAAGCTTGGTGTGCATCCCCTTGGACTTTTCGAGCCACTGGCATCCTCAACACTCAGGCACCTGTGCACTGGATCATGCATAGAGAAATGCACCACATGGCCAAAATGTCAAAGCTGATGCTCCCTCACAATGCAAGTGATATTCCTCATCTTAGTCTCCCTAAGTAACTGATCGTTTTACAAAGTTATTCCAGCAGTACCAAAGGATCCTACAAAGAGACCTAGTACCAAAGACATCCAGTCGTCACCTTAGGTTACTGGTTAGTGTCCAAGTCTCACAACCATACAGTAAGACAAGTAGCACCAGGACCCTAAAGACTTGGACCTTCGTTCTCCTGCAAAGATATCGGCAGCGCCAAACACCTCTGTCGAGCGACCTCATAAGTCCATAAGCTCTTCCTAGGCATCTCTCGATCTCAAAGGCTGAGGACCCAGAGACTTGAATGTCACTGCCAAGATAAGTCAATGTCTCTACAAGTTCAGTACTTTCACCACATACCGATGCACTTCTGATGGCCAATTCCAGGAAGTCATTAAAAGCCTGGATCTTCGTCTTGGTCTAGGACAATCACAAACCCAGACACTCCAATTCCTCACTCAGCTTCTCAAGTGCTGCAATCGAGGTATCCATTGATTCCATAAAGATCACAACATCGTCCGCGAAGTCAAGGTCAGTAAACCTTTTCTCTGCAACAAAAGCACCTAAGTTGCTGGATTCCACAACAATACCCAACACCCAGTCCATGCAAGCACTGAACAGTGTAAGAGCCAGAACACATCCCTGACAAACACCAGTTTTCACTGGGAAAAGCTCAGAGTCTCTGCCTCCACTCCGTATAGCACTCACAGTATCTGTGTATAGGCTGGCTATAGTTGTTACAATCCATGCGATCACCCTTTCCTTTCAGATTGGGGCAACAAGTCCTTTCTTCCAGTCTGTAGGGATGATACCCATCTCCCAGGTTGAAACAAAGATTGTTTGCATTGCCCGGAGAACAGCATCACCACCCGCCTGGAGAAGTTCAGCTCCAATCCCGCAGATCCCTGGAGCTTTCCCTGCCCTCAGCTGTTTCATAGCTTTTGCAAACTCACCTATATGTGGTGGTTCACAGTTGACTGGACAATCAGCCAAAAGAACCCTGGCACTGGAGATGTCTAACATCCCAGCAGGGGGATCAATGTTATACAACTGCTCAAAGTAGGCAGCCCAATGTGACAGTACAGCAGAGGCATCTGTCAGGAGTGAACCGTATTCTGCCATAACTGCAGTGGGACGAGGTGTAGGTTTGGAGGAACAAAGTGCTTTGATTCCTCTGTAAGCAGGTCGAGGGTCACTAGACCACAAATGATGTGTCACCTGATCACAGATTCCTCTAACAAATGCCTCCTTGTCCACTCTCAGGGCCATCACAGCCCGCTTTCTCAGCTCCCTGTACAGCCTAGTATTTCCATCAAGCCATGCACTACCACTCCTCTGGATGATATTTAGACAGTCTGATCTTGACATCTGGCCAGATTTAATCTTGGGTACTGAGCAGGCAGCAGTCTGCGAGACTTCAACTGAATCCTCAGTGAAGCCACAACAAGTCTGTGGTTGGAATTCACAAACTGGGCAGTTCTACTGACCCTCTCGGGCATTTTCCTACAAGGACATGGTCAGTCTCCTTGGAAATACCGCTGGTATTAGAATACAATGTCCAGTGGTGTACATCTGGATGTTGAAACCAGGATCCAGCAAATAGTAGCCCCTGACCTTTTATAAAGTAAAGGAGCATTGAGCCATTTTCACCATAGTTACCAGATCCATGCAGACCAATGGAGTCCTCGTGGTCAGCCCTGTCATTGCCAGTGATCACACTGAAATCACCCATGACCAATAAAGTGTCACCTCTGGGGCAGTTGTCAATCACAGAATGAAGCTGCGAATAAAAGCTCTCTCTCACTGAGACGTCGCTCACCACAGTCACATAGAATGCTCGAGCCTGAGCCTCATAATACGCTCATTGACAGGGGTGACATCCAACACCACTGGAAGGAGCTGGTCTGCCACAGCAACTGCCACTCCCTCCATATGTTGACCATTGGGGTGACAAGACCAAAAATAGGTCTACCCACCCATAGATATCTGGCCACTTCCAGGTCTTTGCACTTAAGACAGTGCAGCCACTGCAACATGGAGTTTTCCAAGCTCCCTTAACAGCAGTGGAAGATGGTCATCTTTACTGAGTTCAAGGATGTTCCAGGTGCCCACCCGCATGAGTTACCTCAGGTTTGGACCTGGCGACGCCATGCAGTTGACGACGCTTCAGCACCGCTCCAGCTGCCATCCTCCAAAGACAAGACCCTCGTCACTCTCCTGTGGTTTCTTCTTTTTTTGAGATCAGGCTCCAAATGTTCCCCCATCTCCTTCATAGTTTGTACTACCGATGGAAGCGGGCGGCAGAGTTACTCCCACGGAGAGCAGAAATAAGAATCTTTTTTGTGTTTTAGCTTTGCAGGTATTTTTATGGTAACTGAAGTGCTAATCCCACCGCCAACCCCCCAAAAAGGATTACCTGCGGGCTGGAGGACTATCTACAGTTCCCAGATACAGAGACCATGCCCAGGGTACACACATAAAAAAATACATAAATTATTTTTCGTCTTGCTGGGTGTCATGCCACCCTCCTCCCCAGCGTAAGCACTAGTGGGGGAGCCGGCTTAGATGCTAACCACCCGTCCAAGCAGCAGATTGTACTGGGTACTGTGCTACCAGTAGCAGGATCAAAGCTGACCATGATTCTCTCCTGTGTCTGTGTACAAAATAATTCGGAAACTGAACAGATTTTCACGAAACTTGGTCGGAATATTTCTTTGGTGAGTGTCTCCAGAGGATTCATTTTTGAATCCGATCAGTCAAAGGTCAAAGTCATCAAAAATATAGTCTAAAAAACGCAGTTTTCAAGATATCTCAGAGAGGTATGATGAGAGAGAGAGGGGTAAATTATTTGTAATCAAATGCTATGGTTGGCATGATGGTGTCACAAAGATGTCATGAAATGACCTCATAATTGTCTGAAAACACATTTTACAGGGTATCTCCAAAACCAATAGGGCTAGAGAGGTGAGCCAAAGCTTATATTGATCAGCTAATAATTCCTCAATACATGGTATAAGTAATGTCATGATAATATCATTACAATGTCATGAAATGTCATCACTCTAGTCCAAAAAACACACACCTTATGTGTGCACACAAGGTATAAATCACCCCTCCGGTGCTTTTCATTTGATCTATATTATTACAAATTGTTAAATTCTAGCAGAGGGATATCTCCTGTTTTTAAATTTGAGAATTATTACCACAGAAGTCAAAATGAAAAAAGTAAAGAATCTCTGTAAAAAAAATTTTAAAAAACTATAACCAAATCCGCATTTGGCTGATGAGGACTGAGCGACGTTGACATCACAATTTGCGTGAACGTGTCAAGTCAAGCAGAGAGGTCATTTTCAAATTTTGCGAGCGGATACGTACACACACACACACACACACACACACAGAACTGATTACAATACCCTCTTCCCATGCTCAGTAGGAGAATGTGCATCATAAATACAGAGTCCAGTCTGACTTGAAGTTATCAAGTTAAGGGGGTCATATTATACATCATTTCAGCAAGCTAATACAGGTCACCAAGTGTTTCAAAAACAGATATTATAGTTTGGAGCCAAAATTACTGCACAGACACTGAAAAAAAACCAGTTTCTGTGTGCCATGGGAGTTGCAAAGCTGAACCCAGACGCAGGCACACAAAGGCACGTGGAGGTACAGATAAAAATAAAGATATCTATTGCCATGAATGCTGAGTCCAAAATGAGTCCAAAAACACAAGGTTGAGTCCAGGAGTGCACAGGAGTACAATATGTAAAAATAAGCACAGGAGAATCACTAGGGAAACACAGAGGAGACGTGCTGGGAAACCACTGGGAGTAACACAGGAGACTAACCAGGATTCACCAGCGAATTGCAAGGGCAGAGGGAGGAACTAAAACACTGTGGGTATGATTGCAAATGGGAAACACCTGTACACTAATAAAACTGGATGTGAAACGTGTGTGGAACAGAAAGAACAGTGCAACTAGAGGACACCAGAAGGAGCCAGAGAACAGAGGGAGAGCACGGAAAGAGAGAACACGTGAACCCAGAACCCAGTGCACAGGAAGTAAAGACACATGGGCTAAACACAGAGGAGACATCAAAATAAAAGCACTACACATAACTAACACAGAGGAGAATCACTATAGAGTGCAAGGAATAACTAACATGGAGGAGAACATCTCTATGAGAGCTCGAGGAGTAAATAACACAGAAGAGAGTAACACTAATATAAGGGAATGTGAGGGATGAAATAACATGGAGGAGAAAAACCAGAGAGCAATAACACAACACAACAATATAATACGCAGGAGATGACGCTAGAAACAGCAAAAAACAGCGACCAGAATAAAACACCAGAAATGTGAACCATGACACTGTGCCTGTTCCTTTAAATAGAAAGTAGCGGCTGTTTGTCAAGCCCACTCTCTCTTCAGTGGGGGCACAGACTGTGTGGGCCATCAGTCCAGAGTGCTGTTACGTATGTCACAGAAGTCTAAGGGCGGAAATATACATGCTTTTTAACCACACGTTTGCAAAGACAACCGGCTGCGTCGTGTACAGAGACTTGACTATGGACTACGCGTGTTACCGGAGGATTCCACCAGAGGGCACACCAAGGCACTCAGACCATGTAGAACTTCTGGATCTGCATGCTGTAAACATTCATTCATTTTCTATACCTGCTTACTCCAATTAACGGTCACAGGGGTGCTAGAGCCTTTCCCAGCGATCATTGGGCGAAAGGTGGGGTACACCCTGGACAGGTCGCCAGTCCATCGCAGGGCCACATCTAGACAGACAAGCACATTCACACTCTCACTCATGGTCAATTTAGAGTCACCAATTCACCTAACCCACTTGTCTTTGGAAGTGGGAGGAAGCCAGAGCACCCGGAGGGAACCCACGCAAACACGGGGACAACATGCAAACTCCACACAGAAAGGACCAGGTCAGAAGCGAACCTGGAACCTTTTCGCTGTGAGGCAACAGTGCTAACCACTAAGCCACCATGCTGTAAACTGTAAACTTAAAATTTGACTGATCTCTTGCCAGCTGTTCTGACAAACATACTTGTCGCTGTGCAACAGCAAAGACACACCATATACATGTGGGAAATTGTGGACTTGGTTACATAATTTCTCTTAAAAACTTTCTGCCAGTGTTTGTTGCTGCTGATCGTCCTGATACTACCGTTCATGTGTATATTGCAGCTTGCGGATGCGTCGTGTTAATTTCTGAGGACATGCACAACTGATGCACCAAACGGACGCAGAATACGCGAAGCAGCCATCATGCACACGCAAACGCATAGTTAAAAGCAAGTATATTTCTACCCTTAACTGAACCATCTCAGGTCCAAATGTTGCTTAATCTGGGCAAGTTTCTAGATATAGTCAGACATGTGGAGCTTTCAAGGTGTTTTACATAAAACTCAAAGCATTTATAACTGTTAAAGAAGGCTAACAACAGAATCAGCACAATATGACCCATTCAAATAATCACAACTGAAAAGAGCATCGGACAATATTTGTGTATCTAAAAAATTTTTTGGACTGAATGAGAATGCACATGTTCTGTATGCATGCGTGCACACACAAACACAAACTGTGCTCTGCTGCACTTTGGCCTGTGGGCGTCATTTGCGTCATTAGCAGTAGCATCAGTCATTCTATGCCTGCAGAACAAAGCGCGCTAATTACAGACACACCCAAGGTGTCTTGCACAAGATATGTGCGATGCACTCAAACACACATGCACACTATACATTTTTATACACACACTGTTTTGTCTTCTCTGTAAATTAGGAACAATTACTGAGAAACACAGCTTATGAACTTGCTGTGGAGTGGGCTTGCTGCAGCAGAACGGCTTGGTGTCCATGCAAGACTAATAGTGTTAGCCTGAGTAAAGAGGCGCAATCATGACATTATGAAATTATATGGAATAGCTATTAGGAGTGACCTTCTCCCTCCTTCCTTCTGCTTTGTCCTACACTTCCTCCTGAGCCAACAGATTTGCTCGTGATTCTTTCTTTTGATATGACCTTCACTGCCACTTTTATTCATATTTTTTAACCACCGTTGTGATGACATGGAGCTCAGTGACAGCCTTTAGAAGACGTGCATGTATGCAGCCATTCCTCTTTGCAGTATGCAACAACGTTGGAGGAGGAGGCCACTGAAGCAGATGTGTGAAAATCCATACCACACCACAGCAGACAGCATGCATGATTTTTACACCATCACATTGTTATTCGAGTCAGCTGTGGATACACTATAAAGCAGAAGACAGCGAGGCTGTGAAAAGCCTCCGAAAGAAGACTGTGGTGCTGAAGATATCTGATGAGCCTCACCTGCAAATAAGAGCATAAGTGCACGCTTGTGCATTGTATGAAGTGAAGAGTGCAGGTGGAGGTTTGTGTTGAATGTATGTTGCAGGAGGCGACATTGTGCAGTCAGTCACAGACAGAAGGAGAAGGTGGAGGAGGATGAGGAGTAGGAGGGAGTGGTCCCTGGGGTCAGGTGATAAGTGGCCTATATAGCGCTGGAGGATACAGCTGCCAGCAGCTCATGTGACGCACGACACGCACGTGGTCGCCACTGCGGGGAGAATCTGCACGCCACGCCCTGTGTATCTGTGCGTGTGCAATGAATGACCTATGACCTCCAACACAACAAAGTAGCCATTTGAAATACTAACGTCAGTGCAATGCCGGGAAAAACACTCCAAACTGCAAACAGAAAAATCAGCATTTCACTAAGAACAACAACACCTTGTCAGATAGCGTTTACAATTTAATGCAATTATGTAGTTTATTACTAATGGTAAACGGATTGCATTTGTACAGCACTTTCTCATCTGATGCAGATGCTCAAAGCACTTTACAATGACGTCTCACATTCGCGTGCTGTCATAACAAGGCGCTCAGCTGCACACTAGGCGCAACTTGGGGAATAAGGACTTTGCTCAAAGGCACCTTAGTGATTTGCCTCTGTGACGGGGAATGGAACAGAGGATCCTCTGATCACAAGCCCGCCGCTCTAACCTCCAGGTCACCACCTCCCCATAAAGCGTGACGACTGCTCCTTCAGCCTCTTTGGCTGGCCGTGGGCGTGCTGCGGCCTGTGATTGATTGACAGCAGGGGCTCAGACATATAAATTTATAACAGATTAAAAAAAAGAGTTTTGTTTCATAAACCACCACATGATCTTAGTGACATTTGGAGGCACCCGGATCGGCTCAACAGTTCTGTGTTTATCTGTCCTTAACTGTGCTTAAAGGACAAGTTCATTGTTTTACAAACTTAGTCATAGAAAAACAATGTCAGCAATCGAAAAAGCAACTTTGTTTTGCCATATAGACATGTCTGCCACCTGCTGGATGGTTAGTTGATGCTGGATGAAAAACAGGCCAGGTGGTACCGGTGCTTATCCCTGCATTCTGTAGAGTGAAGCGGGTGGAGTGAGACTATGCAGACTATACAGAATTCTTTATCCTACTGAGCTACTTGCTAAGCTGTGGTTCAACTTCTATGCAATTTGTCTGCCACCTGCTGAAATACTGTGCACGTCGTGTGCTCATCGGTGCGCTCCTCTTCACGTCATTGTCAGCTAATGCGTTAAAATACCAACCTTGGGGAGAAAAATGATGCCCACTATGGGGCAAATACGGGACAAAATATACAACAGAACAGGAAAATGGATAGAACGTGTGGCTCGGAATGATACCAAAACATTTCGTTGGTACTGAAAATTAGTAATGGTTCACTTTAAACACTGTTCTAGGAAGGTTTTAAAAGACCTGTATTTCAAATATTGTTCTGGAATCCACATGAAAAGGAAGACATCATGTGCTGTGCTGCCATCTGCTAAACACTGGCACCTGCTGGACAGTTCAGCAATATACATCTATATCAAATGATGTATTTCATATTTAAAGGCTACAATCAGCGCAGAGTCTGTACATGTATGAGCATGCACATTACTTGTGGTTAAAAGTCGTATAAATTAAATTTTAAACATTAAATAACAGCAATGACTATTTTCTCTGTAAAGATCCCTTTGTGTGTGTGTTGAAATCAGAGATTTTCTGTTCCTTGTTTTATTACCTGGACTGGCTCAGTGTGCACGATTAGTGCATGTGAGTTTTGCCCTGTGAAACTGTTGCCCCTCCCCACATTTATAAAGAGACATTAGTGAGTGACTGCCCACATGGCACTGCGCATGCAAGATGGCAGACATTAGCCATGTCAGGTCAGGCCTGGAAGCATGTGCTGGTGCAGTATGCCACTGTATCCACCACACTATGGAACCGCCGTGTAACAAAATTCCTCCCAACAAGAAACCACATTCAGGCCTAGTCCGCACTACTCCGTTTTCACAGGAAGATGACTAAGTATCTATCCGTTTTGGTCTTTCATCCACACTAATCCATTGTTTTCCACACTCCGAAAAGGAGCATTTCGAATACACTCTCCAGAGTGGTTCAAAATGAAAACAGTGGAGTCGTGTCTGTGTGTGGACAGCCTATCCCTCTATTTTGGGAAAGGGTGCAGTAATATTAACCGCCAGCGGGAGGAAGCAGCGGTATGTCCTGTCGCTGTGAACGCGTCTGTGATGCGCGCAGAAGAAGAGCGCACACACTCCCACAGGTAAGCAATGACGGAGTGTTTTTGACATGTTTGTCAATTTTAATAACATGTTTAGCGATAAACATCGCGCTGTAGAATCTGCACGTTGCATATCTACAGACCGCAGAAAGCACGGTGCTTCTGTTGAGTGGATCGACCTCATTATCAGCCTCCTGCCATACGATGGCCAAACGTGGCACCCTTTCAGTTTGCTCTGCAGTACAGCGTGCTCCAAACACCGAAGAAGAAATGAATATGGCTTTAATGTGGATGGAGATATTTTCAAACACGGCCACGTGCCGTATTCTTTTAGGGCCGGTGCTCCCGATGAAAACGGAGCAGTGTGGACTAGGCCTCAAATGGTAAAAAGGCATCTGACCAAGAACATGAATCAACAAAGGTTTGACATCATCCAGATGGAGAGCCCTTCGAGCTGCAAAAAGGACTCCGACGTGACTCAGAACTGGTGTTCCTTCTCCTTGATAAGGAGGCATGAGGGAAGGAGGAGTGGCCAAAGGGAAGCCGGTGCTTTGGTCTGGGATGCTGGTGCTGTAGAGTGACATCGAGTGGCACTAAATCATTTATAGGACTTGAAAGGTTAGGGTTAGGGTTCCCTAATAATGTTACTTTTGACAGTTCCTTTTTTGTTACTTTTCTTCTGTTACTTTATTTCTTGTAATTGTTTTCTGAGCGCTTTGCTTCCCTGCAGATGGCTTAGTGTTAAAACATGAAACATATGTCAAGGTCTCCTTAGGTTGGATGTAATCCTGGCAATTCTTTTCTACCACTTCAGGGAAATGAGCTGCTGGCACGGCAGGGTCAACATAGTGCTTTGCTAACACATTTGCATGAAAAGGCCCCAGCGGGCCAACGACTGTAGGTAAGAGGGGATTTTTTTTCTCCCAGAGCTGAATCCTGGGCTTGTGGAAACATGCAAGAATCACACAGAAATTACATGAATGAAAATATAGATGTGAGCACACCTTTACACGTACATACAGCTTCAATATCAGAGCTGTTTTATTCTTTTAAGTATTGAATAAATGAGAAAAATGTATATTTTCAACAACAGAAATGAACAACATCCATTGAAATAGCTGCATGTTTTATGTCACAAATGAACTATAGAGGTGGAGGAGATGTACAGTAGTTTTGCAAAATAGCTCACAGGAACTGGTGATGCACCTCAGCTCAATGATTATCAGCTTCTTGGCAATCCCATTAACTTTGTTAAAAGTTGCCAAAGAAGCACTTCCCCTTAAGTGCTCTTCGTCTAATCAAATACAAGACCTTGTCTGGATAAGACGGGAGACAACTCCTGAATAAATGGCGTAGAAAAGATTTTATTTAATTTTCTGTATTTCAGCTCTTTTGAAAAGATCTGACTGTAACAAAATTTAAAAAAAGAAAAAAAGAAAAGATACCGGCCCCATAAACTGAGGAATATTTAATATTTGTTTAAAAAAATGTAATCCACCTTCCATTTATGTTTTGTTTTTCAATGCACAACTAAAGGCACATTTTATAATGCACGCTACAGTCTCTTGAGTGAATTTTTACTGATTTGCTTAACTTTTGGAGCAGATCAAAGGTCAAGGTTGATCGAAAAACTCATTTTATTTTGCCATTCCACTGTATGGTACTGTATGGTAAATCTGTCTGGAGTCAGCAGTTCTCAGAAACTGAGTGACAGTGCAAGAAGAAGACTAGTGAGGGAAGCTACCAAGACACCCGTGACAACTCTGGAGTTATGAGCTTCTGTGGCTGTGATTGGAGAGACTGGGCATAGTGCTGTTGCATCACCAGTCATACAGCTTCATGGTGGAGTGGAAGAGAGAAGGATTTCTTAAAAAGAAGAGATGAAATGTCAGCTACAGTTTTCCATAAGGCACATATGAGACTCCAGCCTAGATTAGATCTGTTTTCTTATATGAAACGCCTTCTCTGTTCCACTCTACCATGAAGGTATATAACTGGGTATGCAGCAGACAAAAGTTGCACGATGCACAGTCTCTCCAATCACAGCCACAGAAGCCCATAACTCCTTCAGAGTTGTCACGGGTGTCTTGGTAGCTTCCCTCACTAGTCTTCTTCTTGCACTGTCACTCAGTTTTTGGGAACTGCCACACAGTACCATACTGTTTGTATTTCTTAGTGATTGATGTAAATAAAGTCCAAAATATATTCCGTGACTTGGAAATGTTCAGGTATCCATCCCCAAATTTGTCGAAAGAAAACTGGCTGTAAAAGTGATGATTTAGTTGTTATATTAATGTGGGCACACACTTGTCCATCCACCTGAACCCACTTATTCCAATTAAGGGTCACGGGGGTCACTGGAGCCTATCCCAGTGGTCATTGGGCGAGAGAAGTGGTACACCCTGGACAGGCTGCCAGTCAATCGCAGGGCCACATATAGACAGGCAAACACATTCACACTCTCACTCACACCTACGGTCAATTTAGAGTCACCAATTCACCAAACCTGCATGTCTTTGGAAGTGTGAGGAAGTCGGAGCACCTGGTGGGAACCCACACAAACACGGGGAGAACATGCATACTCCACACAGAAAGGACCAGGTTGGAAGAGAACCTGGGACCTTCTTGCTGTGAGGCACCAGTGCTAACCGCTAAGCCACCGTGCTGCCCACACACACTTCAGCATTCCATTATTT
>OMMV01236891.1:0-12573 GCA_900302635.1 Chatrabus melanurus
AACATTTACTTTGGAGACCAAGCATTCAGCACAGTCAAAACTATTCAATTTATTAATCTTATTAGCTCAACCAATAATTTGCATCACTTTTTACCAAAATTGGAGCAACTTTAATTTTTGACCTGTGTACAAACTGAAATTGACCTTTCACCATTTTTGCTGTTTTTACCCCATAACTCCATAACATTCAGTCATAGATAGTCCAAACTATACCTTTTTAGAATCTATATGATCGGACAAATAATATGGTATATGTTTCAATATGATTGGAAGATTTTTAAATTTTGACCCCTGTGTAATCCTTCATTGACCTCTCACTTGTTTGGCTGTGCCTGACTCGGTACAGTGCAGCTTTCTGGTTTGTTAAAAAAATTGTATAAAGCTCCGAAATAAGAGGAGTTAGTCGAGCTAATTGGGTGAAACAGTGGCACAAGTGGCTCGCACATTTGCCTCCCAATCAGAAGGTCCCCGGTTCAACACCACCCATGCCGCATTCTCCATATACATTTGTATTCCCTTCAGGAAGGGCGTAAAACTTGTACCAAAATCAACATGCGGATCCACACCTGATTCACTATTAGTGAATGTGATCAAACTAGATACTTGTTTAGTGATGGGTGCAAAGCAGAAGAAAGTATAGCGCCACCAACAGTTCAGGGGTGGTAAAGCTCTGCACAGACTAATGCAGCACACCGAGTGCAAGACCACAATAAAGTTAACGCACCTCAAGACATTAAAATAACTGGGATGGTTCTTTAAAGCAAACATTCAGTTTTTCTTCTTTTTATTCCTGTTATTTAACAATAACGTAAAATAACACGCAACTGAAAAACGGGATCCTCATTGAAGTCATGTTTGTATTTTGACATGTTTGTTTTATGAGGATGCACAATGACAACTTTTCTTTGTCAAGGGTATTGATTTGTAAAACTTTTTATTTCTCCGTAGAAACAAGAGCTAAATTTGTCTTCTTCTTGTCTGCATTATTCTGGTGTAAATTACTTCCCTGGCACCTCTTTCGCTCGGTAAGAAATTACTGCACAGAGATATTCAATAGGAAAAAAAAGCTAATGAACGAGGGCCGCGGTTTGTGCGCGTCTTTCCTCTTTCTGTTGATTATCAGCAGTGAGTTGCACCGCCGTTCGCTTTAATGGGCTACACGGCTGAAAGTGCAAGACAAGCAGAAATGGAGAGAGCAGAGTGCCGTGAAAGAAGAGAGAAAGATTTCTAAACTCTGCACTTTGTTCTCTCTCTCTCTCTCTCTCTCTGTCCTTTCCTGATTCTTTCTCTTTCCGTGTGGTTAATAATCTCCCTCCTCGCCCAAACTCTGTCCCAGTGCAATAAAGCCACATGGCACTCCGTGCAGCAAACACCATAACTCACACTTCCTCGTAATTGATCCCTGCAGTGTAACAGTCTTTCTGTCTCTGCCTCCCTTTCCTTTCTCGCCCATCTACATCTCTTTCTCTTCCATCATCCCTTGCTTTTTTTTCACAGAGTTTGTTGAATTTCGCAAGCTTTATCCGCACAGAACCCAATAAAGATTTTTGGCAAAGACAACTACCCTATTCCTGTCTTCCATCAGCCACTTTCCATTTTTTGACCTCCTGACATCAAATCCCAGCGCGATATTCCAAGTCTTCCTCCGCGGTCAAATCCCTTCACCTCATTTCATCCATCCTGCGCAGCATTTCATTCACATTCAGACCAGGTCTTGACTGAAATCCTCACTTGAAAACATAGCGCACTCTGGGTACCTCATCAGCACTTCAATTTCATACATGGATTTTTTTTTAACCCCCCTCCTGAAAAATCTGCTTTTTAGTCCAAATTGCTCATCCTGAAACCTGGCATTCTGAGTGCCGGAACTGATGGACGAGTGGAAGTACAACCCTTCAGCAAATCCTACGTGTGACCAGACGCGTTTTCCTCCTCGTGGCTTTATGTTACCCCCGACCTTATTCCCTTTTTGAGCCCTTCTGGCCTCTCCTGCAATATCAATAAGCTATTAGACAGGTGCGCCTTATAGCCGGGTGGATCATTCTAACACCTCTGGGGGACAGCAGGACGGAATCCGAGCTGTGTTTTCTCTCCTTTAGTTACCCCAATTTCACCCTTATAAAACTCGATCGGTAAAAGCTAAAACAAAGGGCCGTGCTTGTAAAAGAGCTGCTTTCAAAGCACGGTTTAAAGAAATTCATCTGGTCTGCTAAAAAAAAAAATCCTCACAAACTTCCCTCAGTGCAAAATTCATAACCAATCAATCTCAACTCAAAACGAATGTTGGCGCACACCTAAGATAGCTGGTGCGCTCACCTAAGAGTATTCAAACTAGCCACTGTGCAATCTCCAACCATGCAAATTCTCTTCAAATACCATTTTTAATGTTTTTACCCAGTATGCCTTGGGATAAACCGATAATGTGGTTTATTCAGCAAAGTTCAGCCTGTTCTTGAACTGTCTAAATATTTGTTGTATTCCTTTTTAAATAATGACAGATTGTACTAAATGTGAAGGGCACATGTGGCGTACGTACCTCTGCCGAGGCTGAATAAGCTTGGATTTTTAACAATATTTTATCGCTTACAATACAGTAACTTTACTAACATCCCCTGTCTGATAGTATATTATATTGTCGGTCTGCAGGAAATTCACTTGTTGATTTTCTTTCATGGGATACGACGGACATATTTAAACATGATCAGTGTATTAGTTATTGAGAAAATGATGAAAATCTCATAAACTGCGGTCTTTAAAATCAATTATTTTCAAAAACAATGATGCACAGACGTTTTAAAGCACAGCAGTGTGCTGGTGACGCACTGTAACAGAGAAATTCAACTAAAATCGATGTTAAAGTGACGCTTCTCGATGGGCGGGTTTTGATCTGTTGCATTGGTCAGAATCACTGCCTCTTTCTTCAATACTGTGTGATGGAGCAGAGACGTGGCGACACAAGCAGAAATTGTCACCAATGTTTTATGGCCTCTTCCTCCTGATAATAAAATTGATCTTTCCCCCAAATGCCATGGAGATCGGATGAAAACCTTTTGAGTAACACTGCAAACCAACCAACCATTTAACAGGCGTGGATGAAATAATAGACCTGGGTGGAGGTATGAGAACGGAGACGCGATTCCTCATTAATGAAGCACAAACACAACGGTACAAAATGGACCGCAATGGTGAAAATAAAACACAAAACTGTCTTACAGCAAAGAAGAAGAGTGGAGATGGTGGCACATAACACTGAGACATTAGATCGACCAGAAATACTGTAGGACGTTCACCTGACCAAAACGGAAACAGAGAGAAAGAAGAAGAAAACTGAGGAGAGGAAGAGTGGAAAGAACGCTTTGGATCTTCACAGTGATGAATGTCCAGTCAGGCCTGTTTCATTACCCGTCTGGCAGTGTGGAGATCAGGTGGTAAGAGCAGGTCCTGTGGGGCTGCAGCAGAATATACAGCTCTTTAATAATCTCCACAAACACATTCTGCTCTAGTACTGTACGGTACGACGCCCACACACCGCTCCCTGACAGTCCGAGGCCCGGCGTCTGCACATCGTCTCCACTCCAGACCTCCAAGTCACCTGCACTCAGCCGTTTTATTAAAGGCACTGAATTAGTGTTTGTGAGGAAGCTGATCATGTGAGAGCGCTTATGTGCAGTTATCCAAAATAGCACGGAGCAGGGAGAAAAAGAAAAGCTTGGACACAGCCAAAAGTCAATATCCGAGTTACACTCTTGGTGTATAAAGTCGGTATCTCACTGGGCTTGTGACCGATTGGCGACTGAGATGAATGGCCATTCATCTAATTCGGCTCTTGCTCCCAATGTAGTCTGAAATTATTCTCTAAGCGGTCGGAGTCAGTATCCGCATTCGCTAAATGCCCGGTCACACTATAACGTTTGGGCCAGCAGCTGGTGAACGAGGTGAAAGCGAGAGAGAGAGAAGGAGAGAAAAGTGGTGAAAATCACATTCCCGGAGTTTGGTAGTGGACCTCAAACGCATCACAGCTTTTCACAACGTGTTTGGAGCAGAGGCAAGCCATTAGCCAGCGCTTCATTATAACGAGCAGGACTGTTGCCAACATGGAAAAGGTTCGGGAGAGCGGTTCGACACACCGCTGTCCAGTGATTCTGAGCAGGTAGGCGAACCAACACCCACACGTTGGACGCGGCCGCCGTTCATCAGCGAACACCGCCGAATGCCAGCAAAGACCACCGAAGGCCAGCAGAGGCTGGCGATCACTGATGTGTGCGTATTCGTCGGCCCAAACGTCATAGTGTGACCGGGCCTTCGCCTGCGGATTGTAAAAATGTTCAAAACCCTGGTGCTGAATGAATGACTGCTTATTGTCGCTAACTTGTCTCACTAAAGATAGAACACTACCAAGTCACCCCCCTGGTCTGTTTCAGTCTCCCGGTTCACTTCATTTGCTACAAGGTCAGATCATGGTCGAAATGCGGTCGCTGGTCGTTAATTAAAGAATTGAGGATGACAGACAAACGGCCGCTTAGCGAATATTCATCATAGTCTTCAACAAGACACCCAGCGGTCGTCTAATTCATTAAACGGTCGTCAAAAAGTGGCAAATATGTCGCCCCAATGTCGCCAAAAAACTTGGCCAAATTCGTAGCAGTCGTCTAAAACTTCAGTCGTCACAACCGTCTCTCAATGAGATACCAGCCTAAGGAATAATGTGTGCTAGGTTCCAACCACTTTTGTTTCTTTCAACAGTTTGATCACGTGATTCAGGATGAGAGGTGGAAGTCGACACCATAAACATTGGAGCTGCGCTTAAAAAATAAAGAAATCGATACGGCTGAGTGTCGTGATATTTATTTTCCACGATACTGTATCGATTTTCCCACCCATACATTAAACAGATTTAAAAGTGCTTAAATTTCCCTCAAATCCCTGTGATCACGACGACCTCCGCTCCTGCAGATGTCACTGCAGGTTTTTTTTTTTTTGCCTTCCGGTATCCGTCTCCTGTCAGTTCCGGCATTCAACAAAATTCAACAGCAGGGCCTTCATCTTTTAAAGTCGATGTGTGGGTGCATTTTGGCTTTACAACAGAAACAGGGAGTAATGATTTATACCAAATAAATGCTGTTTGCAAGCTTTGGTGTAGTGGAAAACCCAGATTTCAGGCAGATGGTATTACATTATTACTGTTATTAATATGTTATTAATGTTACTGTTGGTAATGTTATTAATTATGTATTACATTATGGAGCTGTGACCCCAAATGTGTGACCCCAAATCATGGACTGCCCAGGATTTACAAAGAGGTGAAGGAAACTGCATACACTGTATTTTCATATGATGTTTTGGCATCTGCGTGGTCGTTCATTCATACAATACGGATATTTGCACTTTATCTGATTTTATGCCATCTTTCTCTTCAGTGACACTGTGCAATGGAAATAATGTTCTAATTTATCGTAACGGAAATTTAAAATAAATTTTTTAAAATCTGTTTTTCCGATGAGTCGTCAGTATAATGTGATGTAAATATTAAACTACTGCAGTCGTACACAAGCTGTATTCTCAGCTCTATTTTTTAAAATTTGCAATAAATTATGTGGATTATTGCCATGTATGACAATACGATCATATCGTGGCCCGTGTATCGTGATACACATCGTATTGTGAGGTCCTTGCGTGTGCAAAGATATCGTTTGGCATTTGTGCATTATTGTGTGTGACTGTGTCAAACCACACATGTATTAACAGAGCTTTAAACAGCAAATCTTACTGCCAGCTGTACCCAGAGGCCAACGGCAACAAAAAAAAACCCCTTTCAGTCCAGAAAGAAGTTTTCCCCCCCCCCACAGACCGCCGTTATAAAATCGACATCTGTAAAGAAGACCAACGTTCCAAAAGTTTAAAGAATAGCCAAAAGTCCTGCTTTCGATGATGAAACGAGAAAAAAAGTTACATTTTCAACTTTTTTAAAGTCGCATGAGTCTGTTCTTATTTTTTTTCCAACAAATTCCTCCCTAATTGCAAGGGGTTTGGCCCATCAATGTTCAGTGATGAAAGCAGGGCAATAAAAGAGGAAAAACCCTTGAACTTTCTATGGCCAAATAGAAGAAACCAGCGAGTCGTAATATGAGGTCTCCCTCAGAAAAAAAATTATAAAATTAAAAACAATGTTGTACAACCTTTGAGGCGCGTCCTGGTGCATAGATTTCAGATTAATAAAGTACAAATTATATAACACCCCCCCCCAAAAAAAAAATATGAAGACTTAAACATTTCTGAAATAGTCTGAGGTTCACATTACAGTTGAAAACAAAACAAAAATAAAACAGGGAAACAAGGATCTATGTGCAGAAATCTTTACAACAAAAACACAATCCCAAAAAAACTCAAAGTTAATAACGTAGAGTTTCAGGCGATACGCAAACAGCTCAATTTGAGGCGATCCATTCAGCTCGTTGTAAAAAAAAACAAGACGAGAGAGAACAAGGATATCAAGAGCAAACAAGTCAGACAAAGAACAGACAAAAACCAGTTCTTGCTCCCTGACCTGACATGTAGTGATGTTCTGGATTCATTTGTGGCATAAACTTGTGCATATATGAATATAATGAGATTGGTATGGTTATTACACCTCTATTAAAATACTGTGTTTGAAACAAATAATTACAGCAATCATCTTAAATGTTATTACACCTGTATTAAAATGCTGCGTTTGAAACAAATAATTATAACAATCATCTTAAATGTTATTACACCTGTATTAAAATGCTGCGTTTGAAACAAATAATTATAACAATCATCTTAAATGTTATTACACCTGTATTAAAATACAGTGTTTGAAACAAATAATTATAACAATCATCTTAAATTTTATTACACCTGTATTAAAATGCTGTGTTTGAAATAAATAATTATAACAATCATCTTAAAAGCTATTTCACCTACCACAACAATTTTACCTCTAAACATTTCCTATTTTCTATAAGTGAGCTCATCAGTTCTATTCATAGTGGCACTACCGATTTTTCAGACATACCGAGTCTTCAAACATTGTTTTTCTGAGCAACAAAACCTCAAACACACAACCGACATGGAGGCTGTTACCCAACACAAATAAGGTAAGGCACTGATCAAACTTGCCTTGACCAAATAACCTTCCTGGACAAAACGCAGGTCTGCCCCCGAGATACAAGATTTTGTAAAAATATTTTCATCACTGAGTGTTTGAGCACTGCTATCCTGTCGGAGAAGAAGGTCACCACTTGAGCCTCGAAATATGCCCCATCAGCCTGTGTGATGTTATCATTTATAAAATCAATACCACACAGGTGGGAGTTCAGTTTGTGAACCAGGTCAACAGGTTAGAGCCAAGTCAGGCGAGTAAAGTGCAGGAGGCAACGGTTTAAAGCCAGAATTTTCAGATTTATCCACTGTCACTTGTGCTGTTTAGGTCATAAATCTGATGTAATACATAGACCCTAAGATGTTTATACCTGGATTTCGTAGCGTCAAGCGGATGAGAGTCTATGATTGCCCATGGAAGGGACACCAGTCCAATAGTCCATTACAGGTTACTTCCCCAGCAAAGGCTGGTACCCATTTGCAGCTGGGTGGACTGGGACACTGCAGATGAAGTGTCTTGTCCAAGAACACAGACAGGTAGCATGGCCAGGAATCTAACCCAGGTTTACAGATTGGTACCCCAAACTCCTATCCCACTGAGCTCCCTGCTCTGTTATATGTGCATTAATGGCTTTTTCTTTCTACGTCAATCTTTTGGGTTTTACTGTCATCAACTGACTTTAAATGAGCCTCAACTGCAAATGAAGGAAGACAAACTGAGTTCTCATGTTGAGTTTAAAGGAGGCTTTATAACGGAATGTATAACACAGTTATTACCCTTCATTATGAACAAGGTCAGGAACCCTCATAATTGCGGAAACACAAAGTTTCTTTTCAAAACTATTAAACGTACAGTCACGATGCATTAATATTGCAGGACCTGCACAGACAACACTTTTACCTAATTTTGTCACACGTATTAAATACTTGAAATAATAATTTGATACCGGATCTACAAAAGAAGCAAAATAAAAAACCCAAAACAAAAGAAAGCAAAACATGATGATACCCATTTTTGTCAAAACCACCTGCCTTGCTAGACTTGTACTTTGAAGACAAACATTTCCTAAAATTTTGGTATTATACCATCTATGCTTGAAACAACTGCAGAATATTTGTGAAGTCAGGCATGCAGTGACAGTCGCACAGGTAACATCACATAAGTTTGGGACTTAAAACTATACAACTGACATTACTGCTAAAAAAAATAAAATAAATCATATTTACAAGAGCCCCAGATCCAAACCTCACACCACTATCTTAATGCCAGGCTCTGTGGCTTCTCAACCTCAAAGCTCAGTCATCATCCCACAAACTTTCCCCAACTGCCTTCCTCATATCTGGACAATACCCCCAGCACCCATTTCCTTGTGTTTAATATATCCAGCCATTCGGCCGACACTGCCTCCTGCTGCTGGTCCAAAGCTCAAATCACCTGTCCCTCCTCTCCAGCCTCCAATATCTCCCACCCATTCTGTCTTTACTGTCCCCTACCTGCAGTCCCTCTCTGAACATCAAGCCGTCCACTGTGGAGATGGATGTGGACATCTAACAACTGGATTGCCTTTTTAACCCCCCCCCATGTGACTACATGTTGCGGCACAAGCTGCAGCGCACACCGAACATGAATGCATTCAGCAGCTCACCTCCGAGTCTGTCAAACTGATTTACAAGAGTGGCGGCAATGTGCCAATGAATTTGTTACGCAGCCAGGAGCAAGTGCAGCAGCGGGAGCGAGTTCTTGTTGGTCCATAATTAGTCCTGCCAGTGCCCTTTCAGGTGTGATGGAGAAAGAGTGACAAAACAGATGGAGGGAGAGACGAGGCACGAGGAAGAAGCCATACAGAGAGGAGCCAACCTCAATAGAATGCTAATTGTTCATGTTTTATTTCAGATTTTTAAACGCATTTTGTCCAATATTAAAAACAGCATGAATAACGTAATTTCAAGATAGCTGAAATTAAAATCCAAGTCAAAAGGGAAAAAATAATACAAAACACAAAAAACTGGTAACACTTTACAATAAGAGTACATTAATTAACATTGCTTAATATAGTAAGCTTAGTATAGCATTAATTTAAAATTAACTAAAGTGCTTATTAATCATTTATTAGTGGCGTTCATGTTAGTTAATGCAAAAATAAGCATCAACTAACTGAATTAAGAGTTAATTAATGTGATTAGTAATAATTTGCTAATGATGTTTATGTTAGTGCAATAATAAACAGTAACAGTAAATTAAGAGTTAACTGATGTAATTAGTAATCATTTACTAATGATGTTTGTTAGTTAATGCAGTAACATGCATTAACTAACAGTTAATTAAGAGTTAACTGATGTGATTAGTCATCACTCATTAATGGTGTTCATGCTCAATCTGCTGCGTTCTGGTCTCATGTCACCACGACACATTTGTAACACAGTTGTTCTGCACACCTTGCAATAGGACTTGTGTTTCTGTATGATTGTGGCAAAACATGCATTCATATCGCATCGTTGTGCAATGAGTGGCCGGCTTTAGTTAACTCTGGACTAATAGAAAATAGAAAGTAGTCGATTGACATTGACTACTGATTGAACTTGGATGTAGGATTGCATCAAACACCAGCTCTGAGCCCCTTCTTGTTTGGAATGGTGATGGACAGGCTGATGGATGAGATTAGACAGAAGTCTTCACACACTGTGAGGTTTGCAGATGATGTGATTTGTAGTGAGAATTGGGAGCAGCTTGATTCCAAGCTTGGAAAAGTGAAGGTATGCTCTGGAGAGAGGGGGAATGAAAATCAGTCGAAGCACGATGGAGTGCGTGTGTGCAAATGAAAGGGAGAACAGAGGAATGGCGAGGCTGCAAAAATTAGAGGTGGTGAAGGTAGATGAGCTCATGTGTATCACAAGTCAGCAGAACTTTGCTTTGGGCTTCTCCTTCCTCCTCCTCAAAGAAGGCAGGTGTCACTGAGAGTCTGGCAATGGAAGGATTAATTCTGCATGACCTGCTGGTCATTTATTAAGTTGTGCCGTTTAATGGAGTACGACTTCTCCTGAGGAATTAACAGTAAAGGAACAATTCCACTCACAATGCAAATTGTTATATAAATTTGTGCAGAGTCTGAGAGAGAAAGTATTTTTGTTTGTATGCATTTCTGTTCAGATTTGCAAAGATTCTGCATATTAACAGATTATAGGCCGTACGCGAATGCAGCAAACGTCAGCACTTCAGGTGACCAGAGAAACTGAGAAAAGACAGAAAGAAAGGAAGATGTGTTCTCCACCCAGAGCAAAATAAACTCATCAATAAAAAATATCAGCTCCTTCTGCATCAATCTGAGTGTGAGAACAACAGTCCAGCCTTGTTTCCATCGGCGCACTTTTTGTCGATGGCTAACACAGGGTGAAAACTGTGCGGCTTTTCCTTTATAGCAGCAGGAGGTGATGGCTGCTGAAAGCAATCTGGCAGTGCAGGACGGTCCGATCGATACTAAAGGACGACATCCAGAGAGTCAGAGTGTCACACAGAGTTTGTATGAGTGCATCAGGCGGATGAACATTTGACAACTAACTTGACTCTGCTTTTAATCTTCCAGCCTGACAGAACTATCTTAAAGCCAGTGAAAAAGCTAATAATTTATAGATCTGTCTCGACCGATATTTGAGTTTGCCACATTCAGATATAAAAGTTTTGGTGGCGTAGAAAAGCAGGACAGCTGCGTGGGAAAGGACACGCACGGAACCTCTGTTCACATCATTTAAAATATACGTCCATTGTGCTGATCCAGTTTTCTGTTAAGAACCATAAAATTCTACCAAACCTTTTCACCCTCAACATGCAAACGTGAGTGCAGACAACTCTTGTTGTGGCGCCATCTGACAGCTGCCAATCATCTGTCCCAGCTGCTGTTCTTTATGCAACCGCCACTTCTCCAGGCTTGCAATCAACCTGCTCCCTGCTGTCACTACAAATCACAATGTCATCTGCAAACATGATAGTCCATGTGACTTCTGGCTGCAGCTCCTTCGGCTCAATCTTCCACCTTGTGCAAAACAGCACACAGCAAGTGTAACTGGTAGTGTACAACCAACACAGTGGTTATTTTTATGCCGAGCGTCCACGTCATGTAAATGCAGAGATAATTCAATTTTCAATTCAATTAATTTATACAGTGCCAAATCAAAACACAAGTCACCCCAAGGTGCTTCACACGAGTAGGGTCTAACCTTACCTACCCCCTGAGCAAGCACACTGGCAAAAAGGGGGTAAGGAAAAACTCCTTCAGTCGGTTTTTGATTATAGGAAGAAACCTAAAGCAGTCCAGACTCAGTGGGGTGACCATCTGCTTTGGGCATACAAAAAAAAACAAAATAAGAAATAATAAAAGGAAAAACAAAGAATTGTCAACCATGCAGAGACAGAAATGTAGTTAAGCAATTAAATACATATAGCGTCCAGTGATCACAGAGATGGATGGCTCAGAGACAGCCAAACAGTGAAGACCAAAGTCCCAGTGAAATGGAGTGCAACTGAAAATATAGTTGCACTTTTTTGTGCACCCATGGGCATGTTGGTCTAAAAAATGGGGCGTTGTCAGACGCAGTGCTGCTGCATTGCTATTGTCAGGGAGCAGAAAGCGAATGCACCATAGACCAGCAAATACCGAGTCTAAAGTCTAGTGCAGATACAGAGCCACCATGGTGAAGCCACACCCCCTCCCCCCAATTCCATTGTCCCTGCTATAATGTAAATATACATATATATATATTTATTTGTTCTCTGGAGATCAAATTGAGCACTGATGAATATGTTCTTTAAGGACTGTCAGCCAGAGAGTGCACAAATAAAGGATGGCAGCATGTCTTTATTTGCATGTGAAACAGCTGGGATGTGCCGTGTGCAGGCTGAAACAAGGAAGGCATGCACTCCAGCAGGGTGTCCTCTTGTTCAGCTGGTCTGGTGACCACGGTGGTGTGCAACCCGCTATTACATTTTAATGCTGCACACAGAAAAAAATAAATAAATCGAAGATATCAAGAATAGTTCCGCTGCCTGGAGATAAAGTGAGAGGCATCGTGCAGTCGTGAGCTGGGAAGTTTGGAGGCACTCCAGCAGAATTACCCAGGGGGAGATACTGTGCTGCTGCTGGGCTTGATGTGGTAGCATGCATGTTGCTGCGCAATTTTATTGCTGCATACACAAAAAATTAATGTGAGATATCAAGAAGAGTTCATCTGCCTGGAGTCACTTGGACATGTGTCAGGGACTTTGGGGGGGGGAGGGGACTATTTCGTGACTTTTGCTGAACAGTGAGGACTCGGCTGCTCCAAATGCGGCCAAGCGACAGCTGATTGTGATACCCTCTTGCTCAGCCCATTACGGTAAATTACTACAAGAAAATGAATAAATAGCAATCAATTTATTAGTATGTAATTCATGAGTAGATATTTTAATGAGCGCAAATTAAA
>OMMV01236914.1:0-10746 GCA_900302635.1 Chatrabus melanurus
GTTCAATTCACTCTAAAAGTGTACTTTTTTTTAGTTGGAAATGAAATTTTCATTTTCTGTTGTGTGCCATCTTCATTTACTCTGACCCAGTAACATAAATACTGATTCTTTCACCTCTGCAGTACTCTCACAAGTGGTACCTTTATTATGATACCAAGATAATTCAAATAAACCTTCTGGTTTCTGGGATATACTCAATTAATTTTGGGCATGTCATTTTCGAGTAGGGGTTTAAAAAGAGGCCTAGGGTTGAAAAGGTTAAGTGGTTGTCACACAGTGATGTTTTGCAGAAACGTATGTGATTTTTTTTTCCCAACACGGTGGTGCACGTTGGAAATAGTTACAGATACGTAATGCATGAGTAGTATTTGTTTTAAGCACGTGGTCACACGTTGTTGTACGCAGAGGACGTCAAAAAATTTTGAGCATGTTCAAAATTCACAATGTGTGGCAATGTATGCTACATTAGTTATGCAGACGTTACAGGTACACTCGGGAAAAGTAAGAAATAAGTAGTTCCTTACCATACAGCTGCCATTCTGCCAGCGTTCTCCCGGTCCGGGGGCAGAGCCGATCCCAACAGAGAGCCACAGAAAGCCGTCACGGAGGATGAGAAGAGGACGGACATCCAGACAGAGCTCTGTGCTGATTGTCTGTGGAGATGACAGCCGGACGTTTTTTTTTTGTTTTTTGTATCTCCCCCTGTCCATGGCTGGTTTGTGGTACTTCTTTCACGTTCTTGGACGTTGCACAAATTGTTCAGAAATGCACGTTTGTGTTTTGGTTAAGGTTAAGGTAATGGTTAGGGTTAGGTTTAGGGTTAGAATAACCATAATAATAAGGAAAAGACAACTTGCCACTTTTTATTTTCGCTTGGATCTTGGTGTCAGTGACCTCATCACCTCCTCCCGGCGTAAAATACGTGGGATATGTATGAATTCCACACAAAATATACGTACAAATATGTATGAATTTTTGTGCACTACTTTTTTGTACATTTTACGATGAATTTTTCATGAGAATACGTTACATCAAACCACGTGCTGGATCACATTCATGGGCAACTGTGATCTTCACATAACAGTTTGTTGTGGTTACAGACGGTGAGCCTCTGTGATGATGTAGGTGAATTTGAGAGTGAGGCTGAAAGTTGAGTGGGATATTTACAGGGCTCAATATTCAGAGGTACCCTACGTAAGCGGGTTCACGACACTCATACATTCTGGTTGTACACAGAGGGATATGCTTTAGAGGTCATCTTCATCATCGTCACTAATCAAACTAAATTCAAACTAAACTGATAACAAGCATTAAAGGAAATAAAAGTGAACTAAAAGAAAAATACAATTATTGCTTTGCTGCTTTACGTCAGGGAGCTTTGGTGGCTGCACTTTCCTGGCACTCTGACATGATGCGCGCAGATCCGTTAATTCATCAGAAAACCTCTCAATTAAGTCCATCATCTGAAGAGCAATGCACCAGCTTCCTGGGCACTCCAGGTTTCAAAGGGGATGGCAGTCTGTCTGGTTAAATTCATGTTACTCAAAACACACCCATGACTAATTAAGTGACGACATACAACCATGTTGCCCTCTCTGCCTTACTTGGTCATCAGATTTTGTGCTGTGTAAATAGCAAAGAGGAGTTGGACATGCCCCAAATACACTTGGGAAATGCGATTTAGACCATTCACTATCGATCATCAGGATTTCACCAACAAATGAAGCTTTTTTTAATGTGTTGATTCCCTTTGACACATTTGAAGAATATAATGTTTAAAACCATAACTGAATGAGAATCATGGTAGGATATTGTGTATTTTTTGGATTTTAGCATTGCCAAATTGCATCAGGTTTCAGTGAAGCCAGCATAAGCAGACTGAGAAGTAGCAGGATCGCCTTCTGGTTCAATAATCCCTCTCTGATTTCATTCCTTCTTTGTGCCTGCTTGTTTGTTTGTTCTTCGGTTCCTGCTTCCCTCCAGGAGTGGACGACTGCACAGCAGTAGTGAAAAGTAATGGTGGTCTTATTGCAGACAGGGGGAAACACAGCATTTTGATTGGATCATGTGCCCTGAGACCCAGTGAAGTGCACTCGCTTCAGCTCAGAGAGTACTTGATTGCACAGCACCAATGATCGCATTAAAAGGGCAACAGAAAGCCCATTTACCGTAAAAAGAGTGCAAAAGGGGGCCCAATAGAAAGCTGGAAATTGACTTGTTCTTCTGTGAGAAGCTTGCTTTGATTGCTGGTTGATGGGGATTTACATGAGTTTTATTTGATCTTCTGGGATTGCACACATTCATAGGGATTGGTAGGACAGTCTATCCATTTTGTGGTACAGACTTGTGTAGGTATAAACATTTGAGGGTGTCTGTGTGAATGTGCATTTTGCTCGCATGTAGAGGTTATCGAGTGTCACAAATAATGTGCCGCTTTTAGACATGGTCCATGTGTTACCTGCTGAGTTTTCAAGTCACCAGGTGGAGTAGGAGTGTTTCATCATCACATCGTCCTGGGTTATATTCTGTGAACTTGTTCAGCAGGATGTAGCCAAAAATGGAACTTCATGCAATATCCACCCAGGAATTTCTTCACATGATGGTGAATAAACTCACAGTTTGGCTTTGAAACATTGTGCCATTTTCTTTTTGTTGTTGTTGTATATTCTTAATGCTCCTCCCACAGTCTGTGATAAAATGTCTCCCAGGGTGATTCAGATTGGCAGCTGTGTCACACTAAAGTTCACAAATAAACAAAACAGACACAAATGTTGAATATTCAGATGTGCGTGTCGTCCCTTGATGCACACAAGGAATCCTGAAACTAATCTGGAATAGTTATGTGTATGAATAGACATGTATGTCATCGTAGTTGCATTGTTGCATGACATCATGCTTATGATGGTTCATGACTGAATAGGATAAACCTCTATGTGTCAGTTGTAATGACCAATCTAGCAATAGCTGGGAGCCCTGTCTGTATCTAGGTAAGCTTTTTTTTTTCTGGTAGTGAAAGGACAATAGTGGACACATCTGCTATGTTCACTTCCACAGGAAAGTGGAGAGCAGATGGAGACTCAAGGTTTAAGTGATTAGCAGGCAATAGATTGGAATACAAATTGGATTTAAAGAAATTAGACTGATATAAATCGAATGCAGACGCCACAGTTTAGTGCTGTGCATGCACAGTGGCCTCACTGAAAAGCCACCGTGGGGTCTTCGGATTATGGGAGAAGCAGATGCTCCAATGAGATAAGAATAAATGTCCGTTTGACAAGACAACTGAGGGAGATGGGGGTTTCCAAGTTTGTCTTTATCTTCCCCTCCATTAATCAATGTCACGCTGTTAATTGTCGCTTCATTTATTAAGTCACAGAAACGCAAGCTCGCCACACTCCCTCTGCTTTGAGAGCGAAGTGCCGGCGAGGTGAAAATTACCTGGTGGAGCGGCATCGAGAAGAAGCATTCCTAGACAACAGAACTTTTACAGTTCTCAGTATAATGCCATTGACATTAGATCAGTGGGTTGGATATTCAGTCCCAACACACACACACACACACACACACACACACACACAGATTACAAGCCCCTCTGTGGCCCCACTTAGAGCAAGACACCAGACCTGATCACTAATCAATGACAGGAAAATGCAGGGAATTAGCTCAAATTAGGAAAAGAGAGCCCAGACTACCTCCTGTTCAGGGGTCAATATGCCACTGTCTGATGTCTGATCCTTGTTAAGACAAATGGGGGACTAGACCACATTTGCACAGGGTTAAAGCACGTGTGTGTGTGTGAACGTGCACACACACAGCTACCACACTCAAAGTCTTTGAAGTGTATTTTGTGCTGATGAGTGGGTTTTGAATCCACTCCTGTCCTTTTTATTTTGCCTGTAAGCTGAGGGCAGAAAGAATGGGGCACAGCTTGTCCGTGCTTCCCTCGGGAGAACCAAGTGTTAGGGGTAGTGGAACATGTGCATACCCAGCCAAAGAAAGAGCTGGAACCTTCAGTGTTTTGCCTTCATCCCACGCTGAAATTTGCTCTTACATTGGCACAAAGAGCTGCGCAGTGCATCAGACATCGTCCTGTTACTGCGCCGTACAGCCCCTGGGAAGGGCACAGTCATTAACGCATCTCAATCGCATGAACACCTGCAACTACTAATTTTTAGACAAAGAGTCCAACGCTGCTGAATAGAACCCTGACCGTGTAACATTTGACAGCTGAATAAGTTATTGATAGCACGTTGAATGTGTTCGGCGGAAAGGTGTGCGTCATGCCCCATCCCTGTTCTGTGCTTTTGACTGTATGATGCTGGATCAAACCCGTTGAGTGTAGCATTGTTCTCAAGGCCTCAGTGATGTAAATGTGTGCGTGACCTACAGCATCTTATCTCCACGGTTAAGACCTGATCAGGGACACATAGTACTCTGACTTTGAGAACATTATCTCGGCAACCAGACTCAAAGAGCTGTAAACCCAAACAGAAAGAACAGCGGCACCATTTTGAGTCAGACTGGTTTAAACATTTCACAGAGATGGGCTCAAGCTTGGACGCTGCTACACTGAATTAACATTACATGCAAAGTAGACTGAATCATTTTAGCTGTGTACACTCAATGACTAGCGGTGGCCTTAGTGGCCATCATACCAAGGATTTGGAAGTGAAAGAAACTGACAAACAGGCTCATTTCAAGCTATATGGAACTTCAACCATACCTGCTCCCAATTTCTATAATCTATGTGATGACTAGATTATTTACAACAAGCCCAGACATGTCCAGGAGATGGAAACATTCAGCAGGTGGCAGACAAGACTATGACATGTCACATAAGCAAAAAAAAAAAAAAAAAGTTGCTTTTTGGATTGATCTAGTACAAGATGATAGCATTTGCTGGTTATGCGTTATCTTGTTAAAAAACTGGAGGGGATGGACTCATTTATCTGTCTATTCACTCAGTTCATGCCCAGATGGCCTGCTCCGATTTTGTCTACTCTCAAATTCCCATTTCATCACAAGGAAAATTCCAAGTTGGTCTACTCCCACATGTTCAACTCCCAGTTTGCCTACTCTCAAATTTCACATTCCCCATTTTGTCTACTGTCATTTGTTCATTAAATACACATAAATAAACATGAAAAAACTTAGAAAACAAAATTATAATACTTTCAGTGCCAAATAACAGATGATTGAATTCGAAGGCAGTAACCCTAACCCCTAATACGAACTTTAATCCCGAACCATAAACCTATCCCAAATCCTAAACTCTAACCCTTTTTTGTGCATAGTTTCAATAACTTAGTAAATGACAAAACAGATTAAATGCCACTGTTGTCAATTTTAAAAGTAGACAAAATGGGAATAGAAGAATTTGGAGTAGACAAAATGGGAGTAGACCAAGTGGGATGTTGCCATTCACTCACTGCATTTTACAGGGTACATGCCTGGGCTTTTCCAAAACATAGATAAAAGCTAAATATTAGCAACAGTTGGGGCCCTATCTTGACGATATACGGTGCATGGGCTATAACACATGGTGCAAGTGGATTTAGGGCATGTCCAACTCCACTTTGCTATTTAGAGAGCACAAAATACGGTGCAGAGTGCAAAGGGATTGGATTTAGCCCATAAGTTAGTCATCGGTGTGTTTTGGGCATAACATGAAGTAAACCCATCACAGTGCAATTGTCATCCCATTTAAAAGGCCAGAGTGTGCCAGGCAGAGAGTGCTCTGCTATTTACAAAGTGGACTTCAGCTGAGCTAATGGTTTTGTGGCGTCAGTGTGCAGTGAATCAGTAAGGTTTTCTTGTGTATATGTTGACCCTGCGACAGACTGGCGGCCTGTCCAGGGTTTACCCCGCCGCTCGCCCAGTGACTGCTGGGTTAGGCTCCAGCCCCCCATGACCCTTAACTGGAATAAGTGGGTTTCGACAATGGATGAATAGATGGCAGAAATATAAAAATATGCATCCTCTTGGCCTTAATGGAACCATTGGACCACAGCAGTGAACCTGCACATTTTCCTGCACATTTTCCTTCTCTCCCTGCTCTGCCAAAAGCTCATTCAGGTGTGTGTTGGCTCTTGATTGGCTGGGCATACCTGAATGAGCAGTGAGAGATAGAACATGTGCAGGTTATGGGGGTCCCTGAAGACCAGGGTTGGAACCACGGCTCCAGAGCACCAGGAGTTCCCAAGCTATGAGATATGTAATCAGCTATTTTTAGTTGTGTTCAATAATTTAACAATGCACAAGCCATCAATTTCCAATGAGTTTACCTGGTTGTTACTGTGTTCATGAAAGATGTTTTTAACTTTAGAAAGCATGTTTCATGAAATGTTCAACTGAAACAATGGTTAAACTATGTATATTGTGCTTTATTTTATCTCATTTTCCAGGATCTCGTCTGCGCCAAGAGGACTCCCCACCACGAATTGTGGAGCACCCCTCTGACCTGATTGTATCCAAAGGGGAGCCCGCCACTCTCAACTGCAAGGCAGAGGGGCGGCCAACTCCCACTGTTGAGTGGTACAAGGATGGCGAGCGGGTGGAAACAGACAAAGATGACCCACGTTCTCACCGCATGCTGCTACCCAGTGGCTCACTTTTCTTCCTACGCATCGTTCACGGACGACGGAGCAAACCGGATGAGGGAGCCTACGTCTGCGTGGCCCGGAACTACCTGGGAGAAGCTGTCAGCCGCAACGCCTCTTTGGAAGTAGCATGTAAGTCAGGACTCCATCTCTTCTTTCCTCTTGATTTCTCTATTTTTGTGCTTTTTCTTTGTTTTTTTTTTCCTGTATGTAATTTGCAGCAAGAAAAGTCTTGATGTAACCACATCTAAACACATCACAAGAAAATTGAGACATTTGGACATTTCAATTTCCTGTAAACATTGTTTAATCTTTTCCCAATTACACTGTGGATGGGTTGAAAAATTGTGCTGTCTTTACTGGTGATAAGAACGAAAATCAATTTAATTTGAGGCAACAGCAGATTGTTGTGGTAATGGCTTGTAGGCAGTGGCACGGGAGGCATAGCTCTCTCACCGGTGGGTGGGGGTAGGTGTACAGATCAAAGTTCTGATGGACATTTGACACAGGTTTCCTGTACTGTGTTGGTGAACACTGACAGACAGAACCCAAGCTGTGGATCAAATTACCTTTGAAGATGAGCCTCTCCTTCCCAACAGGATCCTGGGCTCCCAGGGAACTCAAAGTACTTTCCTCTGTCAGGTGAAATGGAAAGCTTCCATAGCCCTCAGGACTTTTTTTAAATCTTTCCTTCTTATTATTATCTCAAAGCACTCGATAGTTCATCACTACATCTTTAAGGCCTCTACAGTGCTTTTGACAACTTGTTAAACTACAACAATTCCTGTATTTGAGATACATTATTTGACTAGATATACTAAATTTCGAAGCAAACGACTTGAAAATTAGTCACATTTCAGTATGTTTTGAGCAGAAAGGGGGGGGGAAATTATGTACTTTGTTGAAATGTCACAACCAAAATCATATCTCCCTTCATTTCTTAGACAGTTATGATGATCACTGGATGTCGGAAGGGTAGATGGTGTGTGATCTATGGGAAAATTGACTTTTTGTGGAAGAAGGGAAGGGGGTGGTTTCCAGCAACCAACTGCTTCTGATCCAGTCCCTTGCTTTCCATCGGGCCTCTCCGCAACCCCCAGGTGCTAAATGTGTGACAGCAGCTTGATCTATCGATTGGTGTAAGAGGGCTCTCCCAGTCTAAATGAAAATTCATGAAACATTGATGAAGTCTCCTGATTATTCTTTTATTTTATCCCATCCATGCACGGTTTCTTTGCCTTTCTTTCTTGGTGTCTCACATGTAATAAAGTTTGAATAGAGGCATCAACCAAATAGCTTAAATCTGAGGTGAAAAAGGTCAGAAGGCCAGATAGTATGGTATAGATATAAGAACACATTATGGTATTATTAGTGATGGTCACTAATGAGATACACATCAGGTTAAACTCAGAGTTGGAACTATTGTTTTCTATGAACTATGGCAAAGGAGGGAGTGCCACATCAGGAGCTTCTTCCCCAGTGTTTATGGGCACTGGGATTTCTGTCTGAGCCAGGTCTTCAGGGGCCTGTGAGAGCAGAAGGGGGTTGTGATAAATCCCCCTGTGTTTTGGTTCCCTGCAGTGATTAGCTTTATCAGGTCCTGACATTCGTCTAGTGATTGTCGAGTCTGAGATTATCACACAGGAAAACACAGTATTTAAATCTCTATCCGTATTGAATTGGGTTTTGTTTTTATGATATGCCTCACACCCATCTTACACCTTCCTCTCCCCCTTTCTTACCTTTGCCCCCCTCCGTTCACGAGTGGTTGAGCAGGACCCTGGCGAGATAATTGAATTGCAGCGCAGAAACAGAATGAACTCAGTGTCTACTAAGCGGACTGGCACCGCTATACGCCGGACATCAAGCTGGGTGACACTCACCATTTTCTCTGTTGGAATAGACTGCTGGAGTGGAGGGGAAGAGGGGGGAAGAGTCCTTTGAGAGGTGCTCCTGCATTATTTATATGAGCCAGAATGGGAAGAATTGTGTAGTGGGCTCAGTCGTTTGGCCATGTCTCCTGTGTCACAGTGCTTTTCAATGCTTTGTGTTTCCCACAGGATGTTGTGAGACTGTGGTGGGTGGACCTCAGACACTCTAGGGGCAACCAGGGACGTGCTCCCCCTGAAGAAAATTTTGCGCATTTTAAAGTTAAATGCGTCAATCTGGTACACTTTGATAGCAAAATTAAGATTCTGGTAGTAAATTTCTAGTAGTAAGTTAACCTGAAGTAAAAAGGGAGAAGCCAAAAGAAATATAATAATTTATTGACATGAATGTTGATGACATGGCAAAAACTTCACATCCACAAAGCATGGTAAATGTGATGGAGTTTAATATAGTTCGCAAACAGTCAAAACCACGCGAATAGAGCATACATTTGAGCCAATAAAGAAATGAAGTCAAAGTAGTTTCCTGTGTTTAACAAATGTGCATTTTACAAAATTATATATATATTACTATTGTTGTTGAAAGGTTTAAGCATTTAGCCAAAAGCAGTGGTGGAAATAACTAGCCATAACTAAGTACAAATTTGGAATTAGCTTATGGTGAAGGGTGCATTGTGTGAAGGAACATCTGGTCGCCAGATGCCCCTTCAACAGTTGTTGTTGTTGTTGTTACTGGTTTGTTTGTTGCCTTGTCAGTCTGCTGGTACACACCCCTGACTAGTTGGTTGCGGTAATGCACCAACAGGTTTGCCAACCGCCACTAAACCTAGGAGGAGAAGAAGAAGCTAACATCATGCTAACTTAGCTAACACTACATATCAAAGACAGCTCCTGCAGTAATTTTTTTTCTGTTTGCTTTTGTACATTGTTATTAATGAAACGTTTGGACGTGTGGATAACTACAGTGGGCACTGCGTTACGTACTCCACACGATGTTATGTTCTCAAAATGCGTAGGTGTTTTGAATGGAGCCTCGTGCTTCCAATGTGTACGTTTTCATGCGCTGGTACAGCGGGGAGCAGGGGGGCTGACTGACGCTTTCCCGAAGCACGACATCAGACATCGTTTGTGTTATTATGAGAAGTATACAAGTATTTTTTTGGGTCATTATGAAAATGTGTTGGGACAAATTAGATGACGGCGGGTCACCACAGTCTACGTATGTAATGGGAAACACTACAGTGTGGTCCATAAATTGATGGACATGTACATGAATTACCAGGCCACACTGCGTAGGTGAGTGTGATGCTTATATATCACATTGGTGCACGTGGGACAGGGCATCGCCATTCTTTAATAATCTGTACTTCAAAAGATAGAGAACTTGTAAACGCGTTGCCTGGAGGGTATCTGAGCAGCGTGGGTCATAATCTAATTTCTCCTTACATACTAGGAAAGTGACGGCGGGCCAGCTGCATGGGATGGATATGCTGCACATAAGAGGGGATGTGCCCCGTTTTCTTTTCACAGAATAAACTAGGTCAATGAACAGGTTCATAAATCATTGTGAAGCCTGTGTCAGAAATGCTAGCTGCAACCACTGCTGCTGAATAAATTGCCCGCGCTGCGGATATCTGTGTATATGGAAGTGTGACAAGGCACACCTGGGGCGTTAGGATCCCAAGGAAAAGCCTAATTAGCCCCATCTTTTCAGGTGGATAGCTAGCACGCGTACGCGGTGCTCCAGATAGGAACGCGGAGCGTGAACATTCGCACTATTAATTGAGTGTCTGTGATGTGACTCAGGCCTTCAGAGGAGTATGCAGCTTATGTGTATGAACGGATGTGGGGGAGGTGATAACTGTCCGGGGGAAGCGGCATCTGAAAGGAATGAGGACACATAGGAAATAGAATTGTTTTGAATTCTTTGCCGCTTTGCTCAGTTTGTAACCTTTAAAAATGCAAATGACACCCAAACGAAACAGATGTCGCGGGTTGGATCTAAATGCCGCTTGAAATGGGATGGGATGACTTTTGAAAAGGTCCTCTGATATTATCTAATGTACCACTTCTGCAATTAAGTGAATCGTTAGGTAGCATTTGGTGCTCGTACAACAAGGTAATTAGCGGGAAAATAGAGTTGGGTAGAGGTGTGAGTGGAGAAGTGAGGAGGAGGGTACCAAGCTGTTCCTGTTGTGTCCAGCATGAGGGGAGGCTAATAAAGGGACAGGAGGAGCAGGCCAGGTGGGGAGTCAGGC